>VICI01002758.1:0-15427 GCA_019593645.1 Akabosia matsudoensis
AGAGAGAGCAAGTACCCTTCATAAATCCGAAATATTGACCTTTCTACACCTAAAATAACTTGTGCACCTGTACCTTCCCATTAAAGTAGGTACTTTGACCTATCCAGGACTGTTTTCATGTTGAGGTAACTAACTAGGGATTATTGCCGATTCGTATAAAACCGGGCGTAACTGAGGTTCTTGTCAGTAGTTTCAACCGAAAACCTGCCACATTGAAGTCATTTACTGGAGGCTGAATTTTCAAGTTTTACCTTCTCTTTTTAAATTGTCACGGGCGGAAGTATCATGCGGAAACATAACATTTTTCTTGGATTGGGAGGGCTGGTCGCTTTAGCTTCTGTAGTAGCTCACGCTCTTCCGCTCGAAAATGGTCAAACTGCGGGTATGGAAGCAGTGAAGGATGACACGAGTGGCTGGAACGGATGGTGTAAGTAATCATAATCAGTTCCAATTTCCAAGTTTATACTGATTTTTTAATTTAAAAACGTTATTTTGAAAACTTGCAGCAAGTGGAAATAATGTGACCGGTGAAAATGCAGCTTTTGGCCAGACCATTATAGTGAGCGGTCTAGCCGGCAGCAATTTACAAAGTGATCCATCCAACGTGTCTGCTAATTCATCGCAAGATGACGCTATGGACATGGGCATCCATAACCAGCAACAATCTAATATGGACTTCTATACGAACACCTATGGAGACGGGGGAGGTGGTGTTGAGACTTCAAACAGTGAAGCAGAAGTTGATGGGGCATATGGTTGGCTAAGCCAGATTGGAAACTTGGAAAACTCAATTTACTTTTCTGGAGCGTCCTCGGGTACCATTGACACAAACCCAGCCACTACTGCAGGTACTTATGATAGAGTAATGTCTTGTTACAGAAGGTGAATGAATTCGTAGGAAGTGTCAACAGGGCTAAGTTTGTTAGAGGGCACTAATTGGCTGTACAACAATCGTTGTAGCTCACCTTGACTCCTAGTGTAGATTTTTATTCAGTGTCTATATTTATTATTCCTGCGCAGGTTTATCGGTGAGTTCACTTGTTGTAAGTAGCTCTGGCCAAGTCTCCAATGGAACCAACAATAATCCTGGATGGAGTAGTCAAGGAAGCGGATGGGGCAGCCAAGGAAGACGGATGGGGCAGCCAAGGAAGCGGATGGGGCAGCCAAGGAAGCGGATGGAGAAGTGAAACTGAGGAAGAAAAAGCAGACCGTCCTCGACCAACGCCTCCAACAAGTACAGAGGCAACTACAACTACAGAGGCGACTACAACTACAGAAGCGACTACAACAACCGAGGCGACTACAACAACCGAGGCGACTACGACAACCGAGGCGACTACAACAACTGAGGCGACTACAGAAATGCCGACAGGTAATCGAATTTAGACCCTTGCTTATCACATTATGCAAAAAATATTTATTGGAAACGAATATCTGTTCATTTTGACCACAATTTCAATCTCCATTTATTTTTTTCTCCAGGCTGGCCAAGTGTATCAAGCGGATGGGGATGGGTTGCGCCTTCTGAAGGGAACGTCGCAAGTGCTTCATCACTGGAAACTTTCAACCAAGTGTCTCAGCAAGCGACTGCTTCCGACTCAATCTTTGGTAATGCAACTGGTAACGGTGATGATCCCCTTTCCGTCGAACTTTACGTCAACATTGCAAGTCCTGTCGAGCTTTGCTGCTGAGGGTGACAGTGTCTATGCCGCAGCAAACTCTACTGACTCCTATACTAGCTGGTCTGATGTTTTAGTGACTTCAGAAAACTTACTTACTTCAGCACTGATTACACAAAACGCAGATAATATTACCGTTAGTTCCAAACCCAACTCAACTACTACTGTATCAATTGGTAATGTCGTTGTTAGCGACTGGGCTACTGCATCTTCAGGAACTAATTTAGTAAATCAGAACGTTGGCTGGGGATGGAACCAGCAGCCAAGTGGATGGGTTGCCCCTTCAGCATCGCCGCCACAAAGTGGCTGGGTAGCCCCGGTAACTTCACCTCCACAAAGTGGTTGGTTGGGTGCAACCAACAGTCGGTTGGGAAGCTCCATCCAGTAACGTTTGAACACTCAGAAGTGGTATTAGACCTGATTTCAAAATTTGACCTTATTTATTTATTTCCTATTTATTCATTCTCTATATCGAAAGTAATTCATTATTATTTATTGTAACTCTGGTTGGGCTGAAAAAAAGAACAATTTAACAATAAACATATTGGAAATACAACAAACGAAGCTTTTCAACATTACTTTTTACTTGCAATACGCTGAGAAAACTTTCTACCGTTACGCCTCGGAATCTTGACATTGTTTTTCATGAAGTACCGTTATGCATATTTCATTCTCATCATTTGTCCTTAATGTTGTCGTGTTCCTTTTTCCTCTCATGGAGGTAACCGAGCCTTTCATTTCTGAAAAGATGGACTTAATAGGTTCTTGAGCCCTTCTTGAAGCCAACGATTAAGACAATGCTTGCAGTCAAACGATTCGCGCTATTTTTAACTCGAATACTGGAGACTAATCAATGAAAACATTTCCTTATTCATGATCAACGTTTAACGTTTTAATATATATTTGGTAGACGTAAATACAGCAAGTTTGGTCGGATATGTCGTAGTATTTAAAGCCATCGTCCAGTTTATTTTCCATAACGATCGTACTCTTTGAGACAATATCACAGTCCCTTCGAGTCACAGTGAAAAAACAACAATCGCTTCAAAATGAGTTTTATAACTACCGTTTCGTTTAGCTTCGCATTGGTTGCCATATGCACTGCTGCCAGTATCGAGAAATTGTCTCCAGGGGGGAATGGTGAGGAAGAGGAACTTACTAAAATCATTACCTATCATTGTAAGACGTAAATACAGCAAGTTTGGTCGGATATGTCGTAGTATTTAAAGCCATCGTCCAGTTTATTTTCCATAACGATCGTACTCTTTGAGACAATATCACATTCCCTTCGAGTCACAGTGAAAAAACAACAATTGCTTCAAAAATGAGTTTTATAGCTACCGTTTCGTTTAGCTTCGCATTGGTTGCCATATGCACTGCTGCCAGTATCGAGAAATTGTCTCCAGGGGGGAATGGTGAGGAAGAGGAACTTACTAAAATCATTACCTATCATTGTTACCATTTCTAGCATGGAAATTTCATCGCTATAATCATTCATACAATCAGAGTTTACTAATTTTTATGCATTTATTCTAGGATGGGGTAATCCAACATCAACGTCTACCGGGTTCTCTGGTCTTTCTGCTATTCAGTCCGGGAATGCGGCTCAGTCGTTCAGTTTCCAGGCAAATGGAACCGGAATGGGAATCACTCTTTTGTCCAACGTTATTACTGATGGTATGCTTGAAAGAAGCGTTCCAGCCAAATTAAGCTCAATCATACGGATTTTAATTAATCATATTTTTACTGCAGGAAATGCTAATCTTGTCCAAACGGGAGGAAATAGTGAGGAAACCGTTGCCGATGTCAATGTCTCCGCGGGCTCTTCAGGAATCATTCCAGAAAGCACGATCCAACTGGAGCTGAGCAATTCTGATACTGTGAACCTAGAGCTGGATACCCAAGCCGTGGGATGGGAGGAGGTGAGCACTGCAGTAGAACAACAAGCTCAAATCATAGGAGGAGGATCTGATGCCGGCGGATGGGGCTCAGGCGGAGGTTGGCCCACATCATCAGGGGCATCGTTGGGAAACGAACAGAAAGTTTTGTAACGCTATGAAACAGTGTACCTAATTTATTTGATGCATTCTTAAAATAAAATATCTTCAAAAAATGAAGGTCTTTTTCTTTCATTCTTTCGTTCAAGACTGGTTCCGTTTGTAGTTCAGTAACCCTCGAGTACTCAATCGTTGATCGACATTTTACAGTTGGGCAAATTATCTTAAGTGGGGTACCTCATTAAGTAAGGATTTAAAGGACTTGCATTCATCAGGAACAAAGGCATTTGGCGCACACCTTTTAGTTTTACCCTCAGGCGACCTTTTTATGCCGAGGGTAGGTAGGCGTGAGACTTTGCCATTTTAGGTTTCATTGACAGTTGACACTTTTACCTTGATGCAGCAGGAGTCCCACTCTGCTGCGAATTATTCACAAATTTCATATATCAACGACTAAAATGGGAGGCTTATCGCTTTGGAAGATAATTTTACTCGTTGGTTGTTCCACCAACGTTTGGAGCGTTCCCACTGGGGACTCTGGCATCGATGGAATTAGCAAAGAGGAGTATACGAAGGGAAACTTACGTAAGTATGAAAATAAAATCACGAGTGTTTTTTGTACACTTTATATGAAGAATTCATATGATAAATTTCCCCGTTTGATTGAATGTCCTTAACAGCGAAGCCAGCATTTCTACAGGGGCCACGACCAACAGGTCCTACTGCTACAGGAAACGCTACCGCATCAGGAGAAGTTCAAGGTCTCTTTGCCACCAACGAAAATTCTCTTTTCGTTATGTCAGGACCGAATTCGAACGCCATTGCTAACTTGACCTCCAGTGCTGCATACTTTGCTGAGCCGTACAATACAACCGATTCGAATGCGGAAGGCGGAGAAACCAGCTCTCAGAACATGGCTGGGTTCACAGTCACAGCGCAGGAAGATACGCAAGCGTATGCTGAAGGAGAGTACATTCAGTTTATCAACCATGGGGCTTCATATGCAACGGGATGGGGGGAGTCAACTGCGGACGGCCAAACTTACAATCCAGGACCGGAGTCCGTCGCTCCTGCCGAGCCGAGTCCAGGTTGGAATGCTAATTCTAATATGGGATCATCAAAGCCAACTTCACAAGATGGAAAGGGGAATTCCGGTAAACCTAATCAACAATCGCCATCTCCAAACGGATCTAAGCCTAATGGTCAAGTTAGCCAGTCAGCACAAAACCAACAATCCTCCTCCAAGCCACCAACCCAAGATGGTAAAGGAAATGGTCGACCCAACTACCAGAGTCAAGGAAACGCTAAGCCAAACAATCAAGCCAACGGGCAACCCCAACAGTCTGCTCCAAGACCTAATAATAACGCGCCAAGCTCCCAAGGACAACAGTCCTCCTCAAGGCCAAACGGTAATGGATCTCAATCCCAGCAAGCTCAACCATCCCAGTCCCGGCCGAACGGAAATGCCAACCAGCCATCTCAGTCCCGACCAAACGGTAACTCCAATCAAAATCAACAGTCCCAGCCATCTCAGTACAGGCCAAATAACAACCAAAACCAGCAATCCCAATCGTCCCAATCGAAGCCGAATAGTAATGTTAACGGTAAACCAAATCAACAGGTTCCTTCAAAGGGTAACTCGAACAACCAACAATCTTCTAAACCAAACTCAAACAACCAGGCTGCTTCTAAGCCTAACGGTTCCAAACCTAATGGAAGCATGGGAAAGCCCCAGGACGGAAAAGGAAACAAACCCAATTATGGTAAACCTCAGAAGCCGAAAACTGAGGATGAAGATCTCGAGGTTTGATTGACTGAGCATTGTGAGACTTTGCATGAAAACTCATTTTTTGTTTGTTAAATTATCTATTTATTCATGGTATTTATTTGAATTGTATTGTAAACCTGAAAGCGGAAATAAAAAAAATTTGACATAATTTTTTGAAACTTTGTACTTCTTACCTTTAAAGCCTTTTCGCATGTATACGTTTTTATGCAGACATTTAAGTAAAATCATTCCCAGTTTGGTCCTTTAGAAGGGGATTTGCGGTTTCATATATTGTAAAGAAATGGCAATTGCACGAGAGAAATATCGAATTCGGTGTTTCACCTTTCTGAGAATGTCATGATAGAAAGGGTAAAGGAGTCGCTGTCCCAGATTGTACCCAAAACGTACCCAATTGGTATATATTTTTAGTTTCAACATTTTGTATCCATACATCTCTAATAAGTACACCTGCCTCTTGTGCAATTAATTTGAGTAAGAACCCACACCAGGTGCTAGGTACTTCACGGCCTAAAGCATTTAGCGATCGCCCTGATACTGTCATTGAACTGTTTTGAAGGAATTCTGGCCGTTAGCGAGGACGGAAAATGATTCCAGTCTTCACTTGTTGCCTGGTGATTTCAAACGAAGAAATCGTAGCTCTAAGTTAGCAAAGTTCGTGAAGTATGGCATTCAATAGAAAGTACACGCTTAGCTGTTTGCTTACTGTCCTCTTGTGGCCATCTGCCAATGGGGCGTCGCTTCGAAATAACTACGTTCTAGTGTCATCGCCGGAAAATTACCCCTCAGATAGTTACCGAAATTTCGGACACAGTTATACCGGAGGTTCTAAGGGGAAGCCAAATGGGAGCCATCATGCACAAGCTGGAGCAGGGACGTCTCATATGCAGTACTATCAGTCACAAATTAACCAAGCTTTCGCTGCAACGCAAACGCATCAAAATGGACATCCTAGCCATCATTATGAAACAGTTTCAGCCCTAGACTTATTCGGAGCAGCGAATCCAACGGCAAATATTGGTGTAGGGTCTACTCAAATCACAAACAATCGTCCTCAGAGACCTCAAACCCAACAAAGTCATCATCAACGCCCACCTATGACATATGCAGTCATTCAGCCAGCGGTTCCCTCGCCATATGAGGGAAATCAACTATTATCTACGATGCCAACTCAACTTGAAAATCTATCAAGCCTGGTGTATCAAGCACCACAGATACCGTCGATAAGTTACGAATTTCCTCAGAGTATACTAAGCACTTACCAACCACCAGATTTTCCTGGTAGTACACATCAAAATTCTGTTACCCAACACCAACAGAGCGCAACAATGGAAGAAGCAGTAACTTCTCCGATTGCCGTGAATCCTGTCGAGCAGCATATTGCACCTCAAGCAGTGATATCGAAGCCCCCACAGCCTCAACCACAAACCAGTCAAGAAATCGCAATACCAAGTGAAGTAATTCCAGTCGTGGCAGTCGAATCGAATTTCGTTCCGGCTCAATCGACACAAGTTATAGAAAACGAAGCCCTGGAAACGCAGCAGGTGGTAGTGGAAGCATTAGTTCCGGAAGTCATATTACCGGTGGAATTAAGCAGCTCATCCATAGATCAAAATTTACCTCCGTCGCAGCCGATCCTGTTGGCTCAAGAACAGTATATTCCGAA
Source organism: Akabosia matsudoensis (assembly GCA_019593645.1). NCBI lineage: Eukaryota > Metazoa > Arthropoda > Collembola > Entomobryomorpha > Paronellidae > Akabosia > Akabosia matsudoensis. Next base: position 7,129 of record VICI01002758.1, read on the forward strand.
CATTTCACCTCAGAAACCTACACCAATTTCGCAAAACGAGCTGTACCAGTCACCTCAGAATCCACAAACAAATGGTTTAGATTCACAGCTAGCAAGTATCCAGTTACCCCAAGATTTATCCAATCATCAACAAAATGTACAGGAAATGACCCAAACTGCGCAACAACAGCTTCCCCACACCCCAGCACTTCCAGAGATAAATCCACAGCCTCAATTACAACTCCATCAAACCCAACATCAAAGCGGATCCCAAAGTTCATCCCCTCCACAAGTATCTACTTCAGAAACACAACTTCAACCCGTGCAGCAACTATCCACGGCCAGTTACAACCAAGCCTCTACAGAATCTCAGCCAACGGCATTATCTCATGATCAACTAGTTTCAAAGCCTAACATTCAAAACCCGATGGAATCTACACAGACTTACACTCAGCAACAAGTGGACGGTTCTCAAACGACACACAGCGTTGCAGATATGCAGCTTCCACAAATTCAGCTGGCGCAAATGAGCGTTTCAGAAGTGGCAACGCCTGCACTTCTTATGGAACAGCCGAAACCAAGTGCCGCCGTCGGAGATACTTCTCCTTTACAGCACCAACAGAAGCCACCATTGATTGCGTTACCTTCCTCTTCAGAGATATCGCAAGACATCCCTTTATCTGAAATAGCAGTGCCGCCTTCCAAACCTGCGAGTCCTTTACATGCAAATATCATGAACATAATTAATCAGCCACTCCAGTTTGAGTCTGCTCAGGAGTCTTCATCTTCGCACCACCAAGAAACACCAGCAAGCATCAATAATTTCAATACCATTCTCCCACAATTTGGCTCGGGCCCTACTTTCCAAAACACTTTATCATCTTTCAATCAAGCCCAGTTGCAAGATCCTCTTCAAAACGATGCAAAAGAGAATGAGTTACCTCCCTCCCTGTTGACAACTGGAGGATGGGCTCCGTCAACAGGAACAGGGCCAGTAATGGTCATGGATACTTCCCTCGCCGTCAGTTCTATCGCAAACGTTTCCTCTTCACACACCGAAGCTTTGGGTCTTGCAGGTGATAAGTTTTCACCAGCGATTGCTGAAGTTACGTTTGGCAGTGATGCACATCATGGACTTGTTGGAGATTCTATGCAAACGACATCCAGCCAGTTTCCTAGCTCTCAAAACAGCCAAGGTCATATCGAAGGAGGGAGTTCTCAAATGTACGAAATAGCTACAATGGCGGACAGGAATCACATTATGGTTAGTGGTCAGAGTAATACTGAGGGCATGGGTATAGTTCTTCAACAATCTTTATCTGACACTTTCAATAGGTCAAGCAGGAATAGTCCTTCTCAGTCTGCTGCGTCCGATTCAATGCCATCGAGTTACAAAATTCAAATAGCTTCTCTGCTCAATCAAGCCCAATCCTCAAGCTCTATATCGGAGAGCAACATGGTCATCCATAAAGCATCCAAGGCGAAACCGAATTACTACTGGACTGTTTGATGTGGCACGCAAGGTAACTCTTTGCTAAGGATGAAGTACCATATTATGTCCATTACAGCATATAAATATTTATTCTAACATGACAAATAAATTTTATCTCAAATATCCCATGTATTTTTTGACACGAATAAATTATAAATCACTCTCAAAATAAACTGACTCGCTTACTGGCACAAAACACAGAATGTTGCGTACTCATTGTTTGCGATTTAAAACCTTTTAAACACTATAATATAGAGGCAACGACGAAGAAAATTAAGCTTGATAATCGGTGGTTTGACTAAATATGAATGTATTAAAATGTTTTCATTAATTATGTTTAAAAAAAATGTTTTTCTGCTTAAAAAACAATTTTAGCCCCCAACTGCTGAGCTGCTTCAAAATTATTGACTTTTGTCTGGCTTTCAATCTATTTTATGGCAAATGGCATGGCACATACAATTTATGCAGTCAGAGTGTTCATAAGTTTATATCATTTAAAAAATAATGCTGCTCTGCAAGTACTCTATTGGTATCCAGTATCCAGTTACTCCGTTTCCTTTCTATCAGACAGGCTTAATCGCAATAAATAATTTATATACTCCTTACTGATAATCTAACCGTTGAACGTAACCCATAAAGATATTATTGAATCTTAGATCTACAGTCCCCCATTTGGATTTAATCTATCCTTCACATCGCCACTGTCATCCGGCAACCGCCCTCCTTTACGCGAGCGAAGGCAATCAAAGCAGTTCTTGAAAGCGTTGTCTCCTGTTCCAAAGCGTTCTCCGTCTTCGATTGTTTGTGGCATTTCTTTGTGTAAAGTTTCCGGAAGGAACAAGGTGAATATCGCCGAGAGCACGGCAACCGCACCAAATATAATGGTTGGAAGTTCCTTATCGACGGAGTCAAGCAGTGTGAGTAATGGCGTGAGAAGGCCACTGAAACGAGCAGCAGTGGCACCAAGTCCAACTAGAACCCAGGGTCAGAATAATACTTTTGAATTTTTCCCGATTCACGATATGATGCATTCATTCTTAAATCAAGCGAATCAACTAACCGGCAGAATTTCGAACAACTGTTGGGAATAATTCGGCTGTATAGTTGTAAATGATAGCAAAAGATCCAGCTATTGCCATCTTTCCAAAGAGAACTATAGTTGTCACAGCAATTCCTATTGCAACAAAATTTAAAAAGCAATTAGTATGCTTTCCTATAGTATTTGCGCAGGATGTGTTAATGAATTCCAAGTAGTACCTTTGGGAATGAAGGCAACAATAACACATGCAAATCCACCAAGAAACATAAGAAAAGAGCACAAGCATCGCCTTCCTGTACGATCTACGAGGAAAATTACCACCAAGTATCCAGGCAGCTCGGCCACTCCCATAAGAAACAATATCAAATACGGGTTTCCGGGAAGATTTCCAGTATTCAAAGATAGACCTACGGAAACCAGAAGTATATAGCAAAATCTTAATTGGCACCATGGGTACTATTTTTTCATTGTTTGGGTAAACGTACCATAGTAAACCAATGAGTTGCTAAACCAGTTAAATGCCACATTTAACGTTCTTCTTCGCAAATTCCGTGTCTTAAACAAATCTCCAACCCCGCCTCCGCTACCGTCATCTTCATCCTCATCATCCCCAGTGACTTGAGTAGAGGTCACGCTGAGGTCAAGCTTGTTATCAAAAGGGACATTGTTGGTGATTGCCGCTTGTTCCGCGATCCTTATTGCTTCTCGCTTACGACCTTGGCCCCACAACCATCGAATGCTCTCATCCACCAACCTGCATATTTCGAAGAAATATTGTAGATAAAATCGAAAAGCAAACATTGTACATGATCGATTCGAGTGTCTTTGTATCGGCATGTGCATTAAAAGTTTACATACCACCAATGAGCTATTAAGCAAGCACTATGAAGTGCCAGTACAGTTTGGAGAATGACGATGTCCTTTATCAGATACCCCCAAATGGCATCCAACATTACACCAAATGCAAATGCTGCGCTGAAGGCTGTACCGCACAAGGTTCGTTTTGAAGGCCCAACCAACTCCATAGCTTAGGAAAATCATATCCCCATATCAATTAAAACACCAGAGCATCCATCATGTCATCATCATAACTTTATACAACTAAATAAAAGGTGCGATATTATTAGTATTTGAGGTAAATTGCCATAAATCCGTGAGTGTGCAGGAGTTAGAAAAAAATAAAATATCATGAGAATCCGTGGATTGCAAAAGGAAAAGATAAACAAGTGATTCAAGTTAGAAAGATATGAATAAACCAGACTAATTTACTTTTTTACGAATCTCACATTGCTCCTAAAACAATTTGACGAATGAAGCTAAAGCTTGCGCTTACTTAGGACGAATCCAGTGACGTATGCGCCCCCAGAACCAAAACATCCGTAGAGAAGAAGCAGACCGCAGTAGACAAAAAAGTTGGAAATGTATGCACAAGCCAGTCCTGCAATTAGCTGAATTACTCCAGACACATAAAATATAGTTTTTCGGCCATACCTGCAAGAGTTGATAGAGAAAATTACTTTTGTAATAATGAGAGAGACAACATCCATCATTGTACTCCTAACTAAGCCATTGATTAGTTAATATTTACTTATCAGCCAAGGGACCTAAAATAAGAGCTCCAAGTAACACTCCTCCCATGTAAAAGCTTTGTAGAAGTGCTCTCCAATATCGCTGTTCACAGACAAGGTCCCACTTAAGAAAAAGAAAGCCAAACAATTACTTGTCTCAACCTCAAATATGTCAAACTCACATACTGCATGTAATAAAATATTATCCATAAAGATCAGTCACTTTGCAAAAAAACATCATGTAGTCAAGATTTTCGCTTACCGTTATGACATTGGATTGCTGGTACAATGATCTGTCGTAAACATACATTCCTTCGCATGACATTACGGTGTGGTTATTTTCCACATCATACTTTTTGCATTTCTCCGAATGACCTTCAGCATCCGTGGGAACGTAAGGCAACAGCGATGTTTCATTGAAAGTATTTGCTAGGGTAATGTTTTCATCTAGTTGTTCAATGTAGCATCTATGAATAATACAAGCATACCGCAATTGCTAAAAATTTAGGCTTGATGTTAGCAAAATCTCATACACCTCATATATCTATGATTGATCTCATCATATGTCATACCGCCGGTCATGCATGCAAACAAAACAGTAATACTGGCCTTTGTCAGCTAAGCACTTTCATTGGTTCGAAACTAATTGAACTCTTTAATCAGCCTTGTTATAAAAAAATAGCTCTCCACAATTGATATTGATGTAGCATGAATATCGCGGAAAATTTTCATCTCCGTATCTGGCTTTAAAGGGTTCATATTCGAATTCCTAGATCATTTTCCCCTAACAGCTTTGACTTTGTTCGAATTCATTCAGAGTTATCGCATAAAACATACCTGTGTTGAGGAGTTGGAGCAACCATAGTTAGGGACAACATGTGCATTCCAGCCAAAAAAGCTGCGAGAATGTGATACACATGTTGGCGGAATTGATATTTTCCCCAGTCGCCTGAAAAAGATTAGAACACATTATTCCACCATTCCCAGCAATTGAACTTGAGCATTTGATTTTTGCATAACCACTTAGATCATGATTTTCTTCACCTCATAATGAAAGAAAATGTGCTGATTACGCTTCATCGTACATGACTTATAGCTATTATCCCTTTATGGAGTCGAAATGTTAAACGTTCATAAAAAATGACGTTATTAGCTAAGTTAGCTATCTACATTTAAAAACTTTTTATCAAAAAAACATCGTATGGCTTGGGAAGTCTAGCAACTAGCATACAGGGGGCAGTTGACTTTGCAATAAATGTGCAGCTGTTGTGGTAGCTTTCGCGGGACCAAAGTGCAGTAGGAATAGGAATAAAGACTTAAGACACAAAAAGAACGGAAAGCCTAGTACACAGTTGACAGTGCATTGTAACTTGAAGGAAAACCAGAAAAATCTGGTTTTAGCTGGTATTTTGATAGGATGCGTATGAGACTTATAATACAGAAGCGGATCTGCTTGCGTCATGACATAATCTTATGGAGTAGTTGTCCATATTGGGCCTACAAATGTCATGTATAGAGCGCATGTGAAGACCCTACTTTCTTTGAGAATAAAACTTAACAAACCCATAAACTAGTAATGGAAGATAAAAGCGTGTTTAATTGTTTCTGAACTCTGAACCGATATAAGCGTATTTGCCAATAAAACTTTTGAACCACGATATAGAAATTGCAAGTAACGCAAAAAAATCACGTTGATAAAGATTTTTCATTCAATTACTTACCCAACTGGGCCATCATTTTTTCTAACACAGGGTCGGTGTCCATTTTATTGCTTTAGATGCTTTATCTGGGTACTTTTCTGGTACTTTAGATAATAGAAAAACTGTCTAGAGTTTTGATAGTATTAACTTGCAGGAAAAACTGTCACCCTTTCACTTCCCATGCTTTTAGAAGATTTCAGAACGTATGGAATGATATTTTACAACCAGGTGTTCCTTCAACATTTTGTGTGTTGTATATTCTTGTATAGTGTAGCACAAAATATCTATCCAAATCTTGAGGTTCAGATATTTTAATAGATGACAGTTGTAATTACTTATATTATGTAAAATTAGTACTACTGCACATCTAGAATTACAACTGCTCTGTATTTCCACACGCTGACACGATCTTCAACTGACTATCCTTTCCGGGAGTTGTGTTGCTCTACTTCCTTCATTTGATCCGATCTAAGTGACACAGCGACTCTGTCTATGTGAAGGAGAAACCAAAAAATAAATTTTGAGTTTGGTTTTGCGAAAGTTGCAAACTAGGTAAACACTAAATGCATATATGACTGGGTTGTAATGTTACCACGTGCTTCCTTTGGAGGCCTCCACTCACATTGATATGAAGTAACTCACTATACTTTACCCTGTATTTTGCATAGTTCCAAGATAAACTGTCTCATTTGGGTCTTCTTATGTTTGCCTGGTTCTAACCCAGGAACCTTCCTATTACCGTTTTAAAGTTGGAAGCATAGCTATGATATCCTTGAACTTATCCATTCCGCATTGTGTTCTTGCTCTCAGACAAAAAAAAATTCATTCACATCTTTTTAATCTCAAAAAATGCGTACCTATATCGTGAACGAAGATGCTGGCTTCCTTTGTAGTTTACTGAAAGTTGAAATTCTTACAGCTTACACGAGCACATTATAACACCAACGCAAGGCGAGGAGAAGCCAAGTAAACGTCTCCACATCGCAGATCATTCAACTCTTTCCCATAGAACTTCCAACTAATACTAAAATCCTTTTTGCAACCAGCCCACATCCGTATCCGATGCAAAGAAAACTATACATTATACATCAATTTTGTTACTGTAGAATAGACTCTCAGTTGTCAGATGGAAGTCTACTGACTATTGGGCATTATTTATTCCAAATGTGCCACAAAAAAATTTGGGAAGTGCACTTACAGGTATGCATATATGTAAATTATGTAATAGGTATTGGGTCTATATACGTTTAGGTTTCTTTCTGGGCATATTGCATATTTGTATCCGTAACAGAAAAAACTACATGTTGGAAAGTCGTAGTAAAAACCCACAAGAATAGTAAACTTAGTTCCCTACTTCTGAATCGATTTTTCCTCGCGCACACGCTCGTCAAGTGCTATCATTTTGAGTGTGCTTTTTCCTTGTTCATTGACTCAAGTAAGCAATTCAGCGCGTCGTAATACCAGGTGAAAATATTTGGAGGCTAGAAGCGAAGCGATGTAGATGTAGATTGTAAATGAAGCTTTGATAACTTAAATGATGTATTCAAGAGTAAAATTCTATTCGTAAATTTATGCATGCATGGAATTAATCTATTGCATTTCCTTCATGAAAAAAGATAGCACGCAAGGAAGTAGTTATAGAACGTTTATGGATCTATCAAGAAAGATATTGATCACTCATTGTCGAAGTTGACGAGGTACAAAATCATCAGTTCTGTCGCTAGGGAATTTTTATAGTTGAGTGACACAGGCGAAAACAACTAGCTTTATGCTGGACGGAACACGATAAAGATGGTATATGATCCCTTAAGATAGTGCTCTTTATAAGCGTTCGTTTTTCAATACCTTTACATACGATCAGATTCATAAAACCATGCTTTTATAAAACTTCTCAATTGTTGTCCTTGAAAAAGACTGAACAATTTAGTAGAAACGTTGGGAAATAAAACAACTTGTGCTAAACACTCGTGGACCTTCCTCCTTACTCAACTACAAGATCAGATTCATTGATTAGGATTATGGAACAGAATACAATAAAAGAGGTTCTGGTTCTTGAAATGAAAACTCAACTGCAATATACGTGTGAAGAAAGAAAGCCCTTTTAGGAGTCTAGGCCCTTCCGTCTTCATGAGCATTTGTGCGACTCAGGGTAAGTGGCTTGATATCACCGTTGAACAAGAATTTGTCGCATAGGCAACCGGTTAGTCATAATGGTAACAAAATGAACAAGAGGTGTTTTTTTTTGTTCAGTTTAGAAGGCCTGAATAACGCTGGTTTTATACCTTCTCTTGACGTGCTGCCGACAGCAAAATTTTCATTTGCTTTTAACCTCGTACGATTTATACCTCCTTCTCGAATACTTTCGTTTTTTTCACGCGTCGTCTTGAGCAAACTTTTCCGAAATGATGTGTAAAATGTTCTAAGCATGGCGAAGATCAATTTACACTACTAGAACACTTTAAATGCTGTAATTTCTTCTAGAAAAAGAAGGAAATAAAAACAGAACTCGAAAAAATATCAA
>VICI01002759.1:0-15426 GCA_019593645.1 Akabosia matsudoensis
ATCACAATTTCCAGACAAAAACCCTTATTTTCTACCAAAATCATAGAGTCCACCACGATACTAATTTTCTTAACTTATCTTCCTCCGTTATGCTGCTTGTGTTTCTCTTACGTTCTATAATTATATGTGATCGTCCCAAGGAAAAGCGAGTATGTCATGTAAAAAGAAAAACAAGAAAATAGACGCTAAATTCGTTTTTCTCTGAAAAATATGCCGAAAGCGTAAAGGGAAAACGAACAAAATTTATTTCTCGCAACTTTTACCTTTACGCCTTGGCATATTTTTAACAGAAAACGAATTTAGCGTCAATTTACTTTGTTCCCCCTTTTTACACGACATATCCCCTTTTCCTTTGGACGGTCACATATTTCTATTGCCTATCCCATCATGGATCACGAGGAAATCATGAAATCATTATAAATCAATTCTTTTTAACGAACCTGCCATGAAGTAAGACAAGGTGTACACAGCAGATGTCCGCAAGGTTCAATTCGAATGTCTTTGTCATTTTCCGCACATATTTTACATAACTGGAACGTTGATCCCATTTCGCAGTACAGTTCATATTGCTCCTGGGTCACCTTTACGTGGTCTTCCGGTGTGAGTTGGACTGCTGACGACAGATCCGGATTGACATTGCGACCATCTGGATATAAGTAGCTTAACAAAGTGTAAAAAAATCAAGATTAGATTTAGTGACAACCCGAGGTAGCCGGAGATGGGCAGAGTCAACAACTTTTTTTTCATTTTATTTTTATCGGTATAAGAAAATGAATGAAATTTTATATCATGTCCAAACATGAACTTAGTCGTTTGTATGTAAAATTCAACTAATTTAGAATTCAGCACGAGATGAGCCGGCTGTTGCACCAGCTATGAGAAAAAAAACCTTGCGTCAGTGATGGGACGTACTTGATCATGATTGTTGGCTACGAAGCGTATTTTTTTATTTCACAGACTAACAAAACCACATATGCTATATAGCACAAAACTGAATAATTCTATGTGGTTTCGAACCAATAGAGAATTTATAGCGGCCATTTAATATGCATATCCGTATCGTTTCATTTTATAGAGAAGATTAGCGGTTAAATTTCATGTATTTTTCAAGGAACGTTCCCAGTTTTAACCTTCGAAAAATGACGAGTCGTGTATTTTGAAGAAGCTATAAAGATTTATAATGAAATTTCTTTAATTCTCTATAAAAATAAGAGGCTACTATCAGTCTGAAAAAGTCAAAAACAACTTTTTAGTCACAAGAGTGCTAGACTGCTAGGAGGTGAGAGTACATTTCGTACAAGTTCATAGAATTTAGCATGGATGTATTAAAATATTCTAGCAATTTTACATGACAAGTTTTTACCGTAAAACTTCTAAAGATCGCCGGGGCTCAAGAGGTAAACTTGTCACTAAAGATTGCCAGGTCTCTAAATAAAGCCGTGTATAGGGATCAAGCCCACAATAGCGGCAATCATAACCGTTTTGCCACAGAAAATAACGAAAAGCAAGGCCCTAAATGATACTATTGCTGAAAAGTGTGCTAAAAAATTAACTTAAGCTATACTAGGCTGAACTCTAATAAATTAAACCAAGTTCAACTAAAAAATTTCGCCGGGTCCCCAATTATCACCGAGGGTCGAGAGGGAAGTTTCAGTTTTTCGCGGTGGGCGTTCTTTAGAAGTTTTACGGTACATTCAACATTTGGCTAGTCAAGGCTTGTGCTTTTTTCTGATTTCGAACGTGCAATACCCATCGTCCACAATACAATGAAATAAAAACTACCCCTGCAGAATAGATTACGAATAATTTTCAAAATGTCTGATAAAACCATTTTTTTTCAAAACTAAGTAGGCTCATCGGAATTCAGCAGGCAGTTATTTACGAACGTGCGTGACTCGTGACGTGATTGGCCTAAGCCTATCATTTCATCTCTCACAAAAAAAGATGTTTTAACCTCTCAGTTGAGCTCTTCTATCACCGGGGTTGTGCTCAATAAGACATAAAACACATAATTTAAGGAAAATATCGTATTTTTTTCTCGTACAATTGCTCTCAGCATGACTTTCGTGTAATATACGGAAAGTTGTTGTCTACAAGCGCGCAGTAATTTGTTGTATTTAGGATGAATATGCACTCGAAACTGATTATATGCTGGCTTTCTCTGTGAAATTAATGATTTAACATATATTTCTTTACAAAACTGCTTTTGGCAACTTACAATCCCTCACGGTATCCATCTAAAAGGGCTTGGCACAGAGACTTGTTTTGTGGAATAGTTTGTAAAATATTTCCATCGCTGGTCACATATCCTATTGCCCATTGGCCTAGTCGGGTACAGCTCAGGCGGAAAACGTAACTGTTGGAAGGATTTATTCAAGTCAGGATTAGCTCACTTTCATCCAAGGCATTTTTAGCATTGTCTGGGTGCTAATTTTTGTAAGTGGAAAGGTTGGTGAGGTTAGTCAATTTACGTACCTTCCAGGCTTGGTTATGTATTTCTGCAGTCGTGCTTTCACTTCGTCATAGGTGAGAAAAGCTACGTAGCCTGGATGAGTTACGGCTAGGATTTGCCAATTTCTTAGTAAAGTGGACCACGGTTGAAAAAGTCTGCAAATGAGAAAAAGAAGAACATTTTTTATTACGAATACTGTGCAAACCACAGAAGACCATATGAATTTCGTACGAGACGATTTTCCATCAAGAGTGAAAGCTGTGATTACCTTGTAAACACGTCAAACTCGAAATTAGATATATAGTCGTTACAAGTAAGGTCTATCGTTGACTTGAGGGCCATAGCTTCAAGTCCTGTGCTAATAGGATGTACACCGCTGAGAGTTTGGCGGAAGTGCTTCCATGATACTGTCGTCCTGTAATAAAATTAATTAGAGAAAGCAATGAGTAGTGATCATTTTAAGAGACAGGTTTTTATAGGCAGATAATTAATATACTTTTACCATTAGAGTCACTTCGCATCCATTATTCATGGACAGATTCATATCAACAGGGAGTAAACATGACATCAAACCTCGCCATTTTATGTCATTTTGAACATGTTACGTTTTCCTCACAACCATATCATAATTGCATGAATAAAAACACGCAAGTCTAAAAAATCCCTTTTTGTTTGGAGGAAGTTGGCACAATGATAACAAAATTTTCTTGTGTTTTTTTTTTCCTTCCATTCAATGTCCCTATTGACGTAGAAGGAGAATCATGCGAGCTTAGATTTTAGTATGGAATATGCAGGACGGATACGGATGCCACCAAAAATATCTTCGTTAGATGCCAAATCTATTTCTATAGAGTAAGTGGTACAAAAATACACTTTACTATGTACATTGAGTGGCAAAAAACGCCTCTTAAGTGGAGTATCATGTGACTTTGCATCTACAATGTGAACACTTCCAAGCTAAAAATGTTACATAGAAATAGTTCCCACAGTGGAAGAGGTTCACCCGAGTGAATGTATTAGCTGCTGTTAGGCAGTCTTCTTCGGTTATCGATAAGCTTTATTTTGTGACAAAATCAGCTTGTCCATCCTAGTTCGGAAAATGTTTTCGCAAAGATTTAATCAACTACCAAAGTCGACGAATTACCTTTTGGTCCAATCATATGCTTCCAAGATACGAATTTCTTTATGCATGTATAGCGATGTCTAACGTCTGGAAACGTGCTTATGAATTTTCACTTTCGCTACTTACTACTTACGTGTCGTACGTACCAATGAATGGTGCGGCCTTTTATCATCTTCATTTTATACTATAGATCAGTATTCGACGTAAGCACTTTTTTCCATTCAACTAAACTTCAAAACCTAATAGTCAAACTCCATTACACGATCCCCAACCGTTTCAAAATGAGAACGGTGCAACTACGTCAAAACCCGTGCTTTCGTCAGCTATAACCAAAGACGTTCAGTGTCGACACGTATGGCTAGTACGTATATTGCAAACAATACGCTATATACAGACAAATATTACGCAAGTAAACCATGTAGATTACACTACACACATTGCAGTGACGTTGTTTTTGACAACATTATAATATACATCTGCGAGAATACAAGTTTTTTGACACGGAGAATGGAAAACTACAAAAATCGTCGCTCAGATTCTGTTTGGTTCTTTTTTTTTAAGTTTCCTTCTACTTTCACTTTCGGAGAAATAAATGGACCGCTGAAAATTCTTGAGAAAATGCTAGTGATACTCTCAATATCGCTGTTTCTCTAGCTAAAAAACGTCTTTTAAAAGTCTCAAATTTAAGATTTACTCAAAGGAATTCTTGAAAGGATACAGATAACCTTTAATAACAACAAAAGAAACTTTCTCCAGCTCTCGAAGTCAGTCGGCGTACCTAGAATGAAAGAGAAACATTTTTTGCCTGGCTGGAATGTTTATTTTCAAAAATATTTCCTAGAAATTGGCTAATGCTTCGTTACGTGCAATTTTACTCCAAGCGTTGAGATGGGTAAACAAACGAAACTTTTGTGTGTACACGTGAAACTTTTGCCCTTCATACGTAACGCCACTTTTAATAATCTCGTATTTATTTTTTATGTAAGAAAAAATTGACTTGTTAGATGCGGCTCAGAAATTCGGAAAATACATGTTTTTGCCTTGCATGTGACGATCTAAGAATTAATTTTGTCTTTGCGTAATGATGCTATTTTTATTACCAATGGCATGTATTGTACTATATGTAAAACATTAATTCTTAAATTTGACACAGTTCACACACGGTTATTTCAACGGCCCATGCCGAAAGTATTTTTGCCTGAACTCTCTTCTAGGGACCCCCAAACATACCGACTATTTGCATTTATGATGGATTTTACAAATTCCAACCATTTTATTAAATTATAAACTCTTAATTTGAATTTTGAACAACTATAGCAAGCCACTTGTAAAGTATTAGGTTTAAGAAATTATTATATAGGCTCCAGCATCTTAAAAATCTTTATCTTTTCTGGAATCAAGGAACATTATCTAAACATCACCATTGGTTTGTGTATCATTGCTCCGTGGTAGATCTTTTATCCTGCTATTTTTAAACCTCTGATGAAGAGAAAATTCAGGGCATTCCATTTGATAGCTTAACTTGTTGAGACGATTACAACGCAACATTTTTGGTTGCACACTTCGAATACAAGCTAAAGTAAACAAAGTGTCGGAATCGTAGCATGGGAATTAATTAACTGGAGTGGATCGCCCACACACACCTGAAGTTTCTTCTCTATGTTGTGCATACTCCTCTGAAACCCGTTCACCGGTTTTATCATCATGTATCCTGACATTACCAGTAGAAAGTGTGTAATGATTCACATAACATGTTATATTAGTACATTTACTTCCTTCCCTATATCCTCACAAATTTTCATTGTTATAAAACCATGTTATCCTCTTACATATGCTCCGCCTTTTGCCGAAAGAGATAGAAAAGAGAATTAAACGAAGGGCGGTGGGATCCCCATAGCAGACAACAGATACCCCTTGGTATGACAATCTGACATCCCCCAGAGTCGACACCCGACAACTCCTATATGCGACACCAGACAACCCCCAGAGCCGACACCCGACAACTACTATATGCGACAACAGACAAACCCCAGAGCCGACATCCGACAACTCCTATATGCTACATCAGACAACCCCCAGAGCCGACACCCGACAACTACTATATGCGACAAAAGACAACCCCTAGAGCCGACACCCGACAACTACTATATACGACAAAAGACAACCCCAGAGCCGACACCCGACAACTACTATATACGACAAAAGACAACCCCCAGAGCCGTCACCCGACAACTACTATATGCTACAAAAGACAATACCAGAACCGACATCCGACAACTACTATGTGCGACAGCCGACACCTGACAACCTCTATACGCTTTAGTCGTCACCCGACACTATATTTGGCTATAGATTTTAACAGATTAACTTGAAAATGGCACAGAGATTCGGAATGTCCTATCATTGAATTCAGTTACATTATGAGGATTCTTTAGGGGCTAAATTGAATGCTGTAGAAGTTTAATTAGAACAATAAGACTAATTTTACCATAGATTAACTAAGACTAATATATGAGGATTCTTTAGGGGCTAAATTGAATGCTGTAGAAGTTTAATTAGAACATTAAGACTAATTTTACTAAGACTAATCCTTATTTAATAAGGATACAATACCCGTGCCAGCTGTCTTATTTACTTCAAAATTGGCAGTCAGGTCGAGAGTGACGTTTTGCAGAATTCCCCTGATCTCAGTGGAACATCTTTACACACAAAGCTCTAACGCTAGTATCTGAAGTCAAAATGGTTTGGAAACTAGTCTTAATGTTCTAATTAAACTTCTACAGCATTATGTCGTACTTAAAAGGACTTGGAGAGCCTTTAAGGGTCTAAATTACATCAAATGCTATAAAACATTTTTTTTGGCAGATTAACTTGAAAGCTGGCTCTGAGAAGCTAACCAGGGTCTGATTTTATTGTGTTGCGGGATCTGTTATTTTGGCTCTTATAGTTTCCTCCAAATATATTGGGAAATCCGCCAAAGATCATGCAGAACCTCAGTATCAATTTTTAAGTCAATAAACAATTAGATTGCGAGTTAATAGCCTTCATGTGATTAAGACGATGAAGGGTACTTCAAGCTCCCTAAAATACGCCAAAAATCGTAAAAGGTACCTCAACACAAACTTTCGATTCAATCTGACAACATGTACTGGTTTTTCTGCATTTCATGAAATTTCCTGTTGGGCCCTTTCCTGTAGTTCCTCCAAATATAACTGAATTTAACGATAGGTCGTTCTGAATCTCTGTATCATTATCATGTCAATCTGTTAAAATCTATTGCCAAATATAGTGTCGGGTGACGACTAAAGGGTATAGAGGTTGTCAGGTGTCGGCTGTCGCACATAGTAGTTGTCGGGTGTCGGTTTTGGTGTTATCTTTTGTCGCATATAGTAGTTGTCGGGTGTCGGCTCTGGGGGTTGCCTGATGTCGCATATAGTAGTTGTCGGGTGTCGGCTCTGGGGGTTGTCTAATGTCGCATATCGTAGTTGTCGGGTGTCGGCGCTGGGGGTTGTCTGTTGTCGCATATAGTAGTTGTCGGGTGTCGGCTCTGGGGGTTGTCTGTTGTCGCATATTGTAGTTGTCGGGTGTCGACTCTGGGGGTGTCAGTTGTCGTTTGTAGGGGTTGTCGGGTGTCGGCTCTAGGGGGTGTCAGATTGTCATACCAAGGGGTATCTGTTGTCTGCTATGGGGATCCCACCTTTTCGTAGCTATGAAACATTTGCTAAAAATGTCGATTAGAACTGGTACGGACCTCGTACCTTGTTTATTTTTATTTTTGTTTTCAAATTTTACTTGGGAATGCATTGGACAGTAACCGTCAACCGTTGGCATTCATCTTTATCTTCTAACCTCTCAGCAGAAGTAACAAAATGCATTTTCCCGAGCATTGCTATTTCAAAAAGAAAACTCTTGAAGGAACTATACTAAATATTTTTAGTCTAAGAGAAAACTTCTTAGTGTGTATTTATGTTTACGATTCTGCTTTATATGCTTATAATGAAAAATTTTATAAGTTTGGTTTATAATCAAGCAAGGATTACTGGCGTAGAAAAGAGTTGAAAAGAATTTCCAGTTATTTCAATACATACGCATAATAATACACCATTGAGATTATTGAGAGTAGGAATTTTCGATGGTGAAATGTGAAATAACATATCATGCAGTATGGTAAGTGTCCGTATGTTGCATCAATATCAATTCAGATGAGTACGAAGGAAAGAAATGAAATGATAGCCTGAAGAGCTTTGATCATGTAATTATTGATTATTACGACCTTTTTTAAGGACTAAGTTTTATAAAGTATTTAGATACTGTTTTGTCTGTCATTCCGGTAGGATTTTCGGAACGTTTCTATTGTAGAACAGCTACTTAACGATATCGCACTAGGGTATCATGACTTTTGCTAATCTTACTACTTTATTCTTTTGTTCGGACAAAACTCAGAAAGCCTGATTGACCCATAGGGTTCCATTTTTTTTTTTTTTTTTTTTTTGAATTAGTCATTTGATATAGAGAAACACCAAGGCAATTCATGAAATTGGTGACGGGATAATGAAAACAAGCTATTTTGAGATTTATTCACGGCCTTGAGTACATATGAAAGTAGTATTGAAAAGTGCTGGAAATCTTTCATCCCAATGGAAGGAAGGGTCCTGCTGAAAACAAATTTTAGAGACCGAAGACATTGACAATCAAAATGAAATAAATTAAATTACTGCTTCTACTTTATTCATCGTATTTTGTCAATCCTTTACGAAATTTAGGACTATTGTTCATCACATTTTTTCATGAAAAGTTTTCTTTGTAGACAAGCATGGTCGCCTGAAACTGCATAATAGGAATAGGCAGCAGCATCTCAAAATGTGTTTGTTCGAAGAGTACACACCATGGCCATGAAAGACTGAAAGATCAATGAATTGAATGAGTTTTGCAGTGTGTACAGGATAAGTGTATACACTGCACACTGGGAAATTATGTGTCGTCTCAATGTCAATGAAATTTTTAAACTGTTACTAGACGAAAATGAGACATAGACAAACGGTTTGTAGTTATACGACTCAAAGACGCAATTAGTTTACAGAAAACATTTTGCGCCAAGAATAATACAAACCTCTTTGTCAACGCATCGAAATACAAGCCTTAAACATAACTTCAAAGTGCTCGGGTCGGGACGGGAAGACTACATCCGACGTTTCCCAAGATTTAAGCCTGGAAAATCATCAAATACAAGTATGGCCACTAAGAACTAGTTTTCTTGTGCATTGACGTTGAGGTGCCCACGACAATGTTTAGATGAAATTGAACAACTTTTCGAAAAAAAATCAACATTTGACCATTTGGATGCTTCACTTTTTAAATGTTAGTCTGGTTAGTGTATAAAATCTTGCAGATTTTTCCTTTTTCCCTATGCTGTTCTTTCCATCTTTCTTGGGTTTTTGGACGAACACTACGATTTCCTTACAGTGTTCGGATTTCAGTTTTTTAGTTGCAGTTTGCGTTAAAGATGTTCCCTATCCTTTTGAGTCTCTCCACAGGCCACTTGTATCTTCGTTTTTTTCTCTTTTTCTATTTCTCTAATTTTAAGATTTACTACTATCAATGTCTTACCCACTGCCAGTTTCGTTTCTTGTCTGAGTTCATTTTCTAGGGGAAACGGACTTTCACCATTGGTTAGACATATTGTGATTCGAAGGTTCAAAGACTACTTCTCTACTCTCTCTACTATTTCACGTAGACTTAAAACGTTTGTAAACAAATGCACAGATGAGCGGTAGTTTTTTGTATGGAAAATGCTCAGAACGGTAAACTCTTTAGAAAGGCAACTTCAAGGAAAAGTTTGTTTTTCAGGTTTTCTAATTCCCTGTAGTTATTTTCTTATCCGTCTTCATTTTCACTCCATTCTCCTTTCACAAGAATGCCACAATTTTTCCTTGTCTTGTTGGTCGGCACAGGTCTTAGTAAAGAGAAAGTAAATTTTGAACGAAGAACAGGTCGCTACTATGAGTAATTTACGGTGGCACGTGACCATCCTTTTACTCCCGGTTCCCTGGCTTTTGATATTGCTTTTAAACTAGTAGCATATTATAATGTAATTGTGGGAAGACTATAGTGATGCAGTAGCAGCGAAGCTTCAAGGGCGGTGATGCGATAATTCTTTAGAAAGCAAACCCTGAATGGAAAACTTTTCCATTTATAATTAATATCAACGCTGTGAAATCATGTACACGCATGCTACAATCCCGTAGTAATTTTAGTTAGCGGATGGATGAGGTTAAGCTAATTACTAAATTGAAATGAACTTATGCATCAGTTTAGACAAAATAGTGTTTAAAACCGTAGCGTAGAGAAGGAGCGACAAAGTACATATCAGCATTAGTGTCACGAAACCGTTCGATTAATCTAACAGAAAACATCTTGGGTTCAAGTTTCGCAAAGTAGCAGTAATATTAATTTTTAGAAGTAGAAAGTCTTCCGATTACTTGCTGTTTTATTGTATAAAGGTAACATCATATACAGTTAATGTGTTCAGAATGTTATCCGTTATCGTTTTCATTCGGCTAAGAATAATTACCAACGATCATAGCTTTTAATCGGATCTACACACATGATTATTACAATACGATGTTTGGGCCACTGAAATATTACCAAACCGTCGCAGTTGACGCTAGTATTTCACCTTGGTAAGTGTATTCATCTTCAGGCTGTCCGAGAGGGAGAGGGCAAATAAATTATTTTGCTCATCTAGATCTCGGACCTGCGGAAGCGCAAGCGGTGGAAGACGAATGAGGTGCCAAAAAACTGAAAACCGCTATTTCACTGGGCTCACCTGCCTAGATTCGATGTTAGTGATTGAAAGTGCAAGTCAAAAGTGTAAAAATTGAAATATTCGTTGCGGTTTTAACGTACCAATTCGAATTTCTAAAAAGAATTCGCACCTATTCACGAGACATATTCCTACTATTCCTGTACAGAATTCAAGTATGTATATTTGAAAAGTCAACCCGGGTGTAGACATGACTAAAAGCCAGGCTGAATACAACTTCTATAAAATGGAAACTTAAAATGCACAAACATAATCGTAATATATATTTAAATATATTATTTAAATATATACTTTAGTACCATCGAGGGTTAAGTACATCAAAAATGTCATGTTGTGAAGAAGACGTGCTACTTTGTAGTCTATGAAATTGTATGGTAATTGTGTCTTCTTCTTCCCTTTGGTTCGTCTATTCCCCAAGCATAAAATCCGTGCGTTTTCATTGAAGAGATAGAATAACGATCTGTTGACTGGGGTTAATGAAGACCACTAATGGTATGTGTCCTCTGGTTCTGAGGACCTTGAGCAAGCAATAACCTCCTTACCGTCAAAATTGGTTCTGAAAGATCCTTTTTATCGATATATCTGATGAGTATGTGTGCGTAGACAACTGTCACCGTGACGCGTGGAAGAGGTTAACGGTCTCTATTATATAGACTTTCATCTCAAATTCGTTCCAGATGTTCCAAAATATTGGAATTATATTCATGCTAAAAGTTGTGAGCATCTCGAAAAGCTTCTCTTTAGAACATCCTTTGTTTCATGGGTACATGACTGGATATAAAATGATAGGGAAAGCGCATGAAGCGAAGAAAACTCTCTCTTTAAGAATACATGTGGGCCTAAATTAGAAGTTTCAAATATCGACATTTTCATGTATGAAACTATAACACGAATGCAAAACTGGTTTGATATGCGTCTCCGATAATCTATTTTATGTCGCCTCCTCCGCTTTGAATGGAATTAAAAATTGAATCCTATTGTTCACTTGAATTCATTCTAGTCTTTGTGGTTAAGCGGACTCTTTTCTCAATTCTCCTTTTAATGTTATGCCACCATGCCCTTTCTTTGCCATATAGAATTAAGTAATTGCAGATAACTGAATCAAAAGTAGAAAGCACGGAAAGCTGCTTCAGTGCGGTCGTTTTTTTTTTAGCGGTCGTTTTTTTTTTCAAATTCAATTACGGTACATACAGCTCTGCGAATTGGGACTGACAACAACGAATTCGAGAAAGTTCTTCTTGTCTTCATTTTAATGGCGTAGGTAGGGACACAAGGTAAGACACTTTTTGTAGACGAACAGTAAATGCACCCATGGATTAAAGTTATTGAGGGAACTTAAAGTGCTTTTCTTTATTTCTCAGATTTTACGATCTCTCTATTAGAATGGAAAACAAAAGAGAGAATTCTGTAGAAAAGGTTTTAGCTGATGCATTCCAATTGGAGAGTCACTTACAGGAACTTTCCCGGAATTTGCATACACTTTGTCTTAAATTGAATACAACTGAAAAATAGTGGAAGCATAAAAAGTACGAAAAAACGTGCACCGCATGTACGAAGTCGAAAAAACGTGAATGTTCTAAGCGCATCTCAATTTCCTCTAAAAATTCTATAATTCATTATTAATTCCAACTGATAATAAAACAGATCAATGATTCAGGTGTGCAACTGGCAGGGAACCGCGAAAGGTATTCCTCTACGCCCTTGGACATTGGAGAAATGTAGAACTGAGTTCTAGAGTAAGTTCGGTCGTCCATTACCTGTAACAAAAAAGAAAAAGTCTCGTTATTATTCTTTGTATAAAACATAAAAGAAAGACTTAAAAGCATTCGTAAATATGATCCAATACTAAGATATCCGCTCTTATAGAATTATTTGTGAAATAGAGCGTACACATTTCAAACTCAATGAGAGTATGCCTCAGGGACGGTTCTTTACAAATGAACACATTCGCTGAAAAAATTTTAACCCGCGCAAGGCACAACCCCTTACACTTTCAAAAACCAATCACAGAGTTTGCACTTAGCAATTATGTCTTTCCTTTGTTGTTTGTCTTTACACATAGCAAAACCGTAAAATTGTTAGACATTAGATTGCGTGAAATGCAATACCTAACAATTACTTCATACTGAGAATGCGTAAGCATAAAACTGACGTTGATACTTGGAAATATACTCACGATGATAAATTATCCTTTTTCCGAAATAAGTTGCTACTCCATTTAGAAAACTATTTTTAGTAATTGGCGGCTTTCAAAATCGATCGAAATCGATTGATTTTGATAACGTTGAACAAAAGTTGTAAAAACGCTAAACCATGCCCACTTAAGTTTTCCTATTATGTTATACCAAGATAAATTTTTACTTTACAGCCTACAATTATTATGCAAAAGAACGGTGAAGCTTCTGCGTTCTTTTGTGGCTCGAATCGAAGAGTTAAAAGTAATGAGTCCAGGTAAAACTGAAACCCATCCCTTTGGTGATGTCGTGCATCAGTCAAGGCATCCAAGCATTAAACGCTTCGAATTCCTTTGTCTGCTCGAAATCATCGCTGTTAACAAGGCTATATGACAATACTTCTACAAAAGCATCCACTATCTTTTGTTATTTTAAATATTAAAAGAAAGCTATGTGGTATCCTCGAGAAATTGCCAAGTCGCCTTTTCGGATTCTAGGAATGTTTCGTAACTTCTGGATTCAATTAAATTCTTTTGTTGTGGGAAAGTTTCGTTATCATGAGTTATTGGCAGTTTTATACTAAAATTACAGCCTTTTCCTTTCCCATGTATGCACATCTATGTTTTGCACTCTCTGAACAAAATGAATTTTTCAAGGAACACACAATATTCTGCACGTCGTGTTTGTCCTTTTTTTATGCATGCAAGCTATTTTGTAAACATTATAGACACTGACACAACGTTTTGGGACGGTAGGCTTATCGATTGAAAAAGTTGGCAGGATGTTCTTCGAACTAACCAAGTTGGTGAGGATCCCAACACCCGCAACTTTCTCAGTGTAAACAAATATTCGCTTCATATTTGTTTCCTGCGACCGCAGATACACAAGCATTATACTTCATCCAAATAAAGGTGGCCCTTGTATTTTGTGCGGATTGCAATTTGCGAATACATAATACGTAGATCATGTTATCTTTTCCAACCTAGTCCGTACTACATGCAAAATCCAATTCGTATGTGAATCCATTCCTTTACCAGACAAAAATTTAACCGCTGATGGTTCTATTTTTAGCTGCCTATGTGAATTTTCCCTAGTAGTACAATATTGCAGAACTACAAACTATTACAGACGTTTTTGTACACATTCACGTAATAAGTTGTAGAACACGATTCTATTTTGTTGGGAAACGAGAGGAAATAATCGACGGCCCAGCACGTGATCAGTGTAATAACGCTTCAATTCAATTTGCTCTAATAATCTCGGCAAGGAATAACGATCACGTAACTATCACGCCATGTCTCCTTCCCTTGTCTGTTTGACTGCTGATGTATGAGAAATCGAGAGAGAGAGAGAGTGAGCAAGTGATATCGTAAAAGGGAAAGTAAGTGAAACCACACAAAAACTACCTCTATCTGGTCAAAATGTTTACCAAAACAGATTGTAGTCTTTTCTCACCACATGCTATAAACCCATGATCGGGATATTACAGGTTTAGACCTTCCCTCTGCTTTGCTTAGAGATAGTCAAGAGGAAGAGAAGGGTAAAAGAAAAGTGTGCGATTCCGTACAATTTTGGGCGACGTTATTGTGTTGGATTGTCAGATCATACAATACATGCTTCAGTTTATATCTGCATTTTTCGTATTATGTATCGGTTGCTGTAAAGAAGAACATTTTATTCAGGACACTGCTTTCTCCTTCCTTTTACTTCAAGGCTAAACATCTTCATAAATGCACTTCGGGTTTTGGGACATAGAAATATATAAGGAGAGTAGCACATCATGTCAAAATCATAGCCTCAAATGTATTCTGGCCTTTTATACCGATTTTTTTTAAAAAGTACCTACGTGTTGTATCAGGTCGGGCATTTATAACCAGTTCGAGCTTTGCTAGGCATCAAATTTGATGGCAAGAGCAAAGAATAAGAAATAACGACAAATTGATATATGCCACCCCTCATTACCATATAATTTACACAGTTGATTTATGATATTTACGGCAAACAAGAGATGTAATGACCAAACAAGACACTTCACTATCCGTATTTATCATAGGAGGCGCCGGTTTAATCTCCTGCAAAAAGTGTCACCTCAGTGGTCTCGAAACATTAAATGATGCTTTCAAGGAAAAGTGGCTTAAATTATTTAGTAGTTTTCTGATGAACAGACATGATTTCAACTTACTCTCTTGAATTGCGACGGGAAAGTAAGCTGGGCTTCAAAATTAGATCACAAGAAGTTTCCGGCAAAATTAATACCTACATATACATGCAACTGAATTGACAGTTCTCGCAATTAAATATGTACGACAGAGGACCAGAGATTAAAATACTGATATCAATAACTTCATTTTGACAGTGTGTTGAATCATGAAATAATCGCCTTAGGTGCCCCATCACAGTACACCGATATCGTTGAATTCACGATTGAGTATGTTATCGCCGAATGAATTCATTCCTAGTTGACATCGTCGACAAGGTAGCTTTCATATACCAAATCATTTTTGCTTACTTCTGCAGAACACAGTTTTGAAGGTCACACCCCAGTTTTCTTGGCATAATATTTCTGCAGGGAATGTGAATAAAATATTCGAGCAAAAAAATTTCAGCTACATGCATTCCAAAAAAAAAGGAAAACGACATGCTGAAGTGACATTTCAAAATCGTGCAGCAACCACTCAATTTTTTATTACTTTGGAGAATTTGCATTTTGTAAAGCTCCTTGGAGGATGTTGGTGCAAAAGTCCTTCTATGATTAAGGCCGTTGAGTGTTTAAAAGCGTTTGTACAAAATACTTTCAAGTTTCCAATTTTTTTCTATAACGACTGCACTAGGATACAGAACATGGAATATACAA
>VICI01002760.1:0-15425 GCA_019593645.1 Akabosia matsudoensis
GAAGGTTCAATTAAATCCATTCTCGTATGCAAGCTTCTTCACAAAGATTTAGACATATGTTTATAGTCGCTGTCAGCAGTCAATGTTTTAGCTTACGATTTGAGAATACTTATACTTGGAAGAAAGACTTACTTTTGACTTTAATAACATATAGGTAGATATAAATGAATCTAATTCCCTATTTTTTCCTTTTACCTCAATATTTTGACTATTTTTACGTGTGTACTAAGCCTAAACCGTTTTTCTGAGAACGAAAAGTAGAGAGGCAAGTTGAGATCTCAGACCCCAGTTTTGATATTAATACGTATTGTTGTTTACTTTTTCTCTCCTTGCCCACATTAGCGCAACTCAGTCCATCCCAGATGCTCGTCTGCTTTCAGACAGTTTGACAAGTTAGACTCGATTTGGCAAAATAAAAAACACTGCCATTCACATGGTTTCCCAGTAAAAAGTTTCTTAAACTGCTGACCCACTGCTCCAGGCTTTCTAAGAAAAACAAATACTTTCTACTGCATAAGCTTTTTACTTTTATTAAGGTAGGAGTTGACAAAGAATATTCTAAGGGAGTTGATAGGTATAGTGTAGCAAATATTATACCATTTGCAATACTCTAAAATACACAATCAACTTTATTACGACAATTCTGCCACATAGAATTGAAATTGTACAAGTGTACAGTAAGTTCTTTGTTATGTGTTTGCTCGTTGTCTTTAAGAAAGTCAGTGATATTTGTAATTAAAATATGACCACATTACTTTGCTTCCTGAATATGCATTAATTCTTAACTTTCTTTATTCATTTTATCGACCAAAAATCTTAAATCAAATCTAGATTAAGATGGCAAAATTTTTTCGGTAGAAAAACCTGTCATTCATTAAATTATTAAAGAACACACATACCACCTTTTCAGAAATGTTAGACCCTTGCGCGACCACAATCTTATACCAAGTTTAGTAGCACGCATAACCATACCTAAACTACGTCAAGGGGCAATCTGGTAGAACATTCTTGCGTCCATTATCGATTCGATTACCATGTTCTAAATGTGCAGGGCAGAGGTACAAGCTGGACTGTGTTTTTAGCTATTAGCGATGCATGCTGCACGATTTGTGTTGGTAAATTCAAATTTAACGTTAATTGTTATCATTTTAAATTAATTGACGAACACACTATTCGTCATTCGTACTTTGACTCATCACCACTGTGTCGAGCTACTAGAACATAATATCTTGAACCGCATGCAGTTAAAAATCGCAATGAAAGAATAGAGTAAGGTAGCGTCGCCGATCAAGCTTGCGTTGAATGATAACGTGGATAAGCCAGTGTGTAATTGTTTGATCTGACCAGTGTTTCATAGCAATGCATAGTTTTACTTACTATCTTAACATTTGTTAAGAAGGGAGTCCCTTCAAGGGATACAAAAGGCATGGATACACTACTTTTTTTCAGATCAAACAATGGCTAAATTTGTCAACTGGGTTTCACGAGGGTGGCTTTAGATTCCTTTATAGTCTCTTATTGAAAGGCACGAGAAAGAAAATTGGCAAATAGAAGATCGAAATAGGTGATTGAACGTTCCCCTAGTATTTTCCTTAGTGAAGAAAAATACCTCATGCGCTCAGACGCCAGAAGCAGATTTTTTGTCTGCGTCCACACAAAAAAAACTTTCCACACTTTCTTAAAAAAATGAAAGAAAAAACATATAGAGACATGATAATGATGATGGTATTCATACACACTTCTCGTCTACACAAACATGATGTGTCTATTCATTACTTTTTCTTCGAGAAAAAGTGCGCACGTAAAGTGTTCCCCCTTCTAGACTCTGTTTTTTACGTCGTACTATTTTCCTTGAAGGTATATCCATTGCTCAAACACTTCACAATTGTTTTAGTTGTTCTGAACTTTCCTTGACTCATCTTTTTCGCATTCTCTTATGTCTGTTTACATACTCTCTACATATAAAATGGGGAATCGCGCTTGTACTTCAACAACAGCAGTAGTTCTGCCTCTTGTTTCAATCTGCATTTCTGCAAACAAACCCACACAAAATTTATACAAGTAGGTCAAAAAAGGAGCAAAAAAGTGTGCAAAAAACACACACGGTAATGGAGATACGTTTTTTATAATAGTCTTATTTTCTGCAAATTTTAGAATTCATAACTTGTTTTTATCAAGATTATTTTGCAAGTCATACCATCCCTTTTTGTAAAAAGAGCGGAAAGAAATCCATTCAACGACATTTTTCAACAACAAACAACAGGAATACGAAATGTAAGGCTCAGTATATGAAAATAGAAATGGACGAACGTAGGCCTTGCACAATAATTTCTCAAGTAGATTCGTTAGGTAGGTACTATCAGTTTCAGTCCAACTTTCTCTATTTCACTTGCATCAATAGTATTAGTTCTTTAAAGAAGCTTAATTGAGATGATATGGACGTTAAGTTACTTTTATCTCATTATTCCTGTCTCTGAGCACAATCATATACGAAAACGAGGCATGCCATATTCGAAAACAAGTTATGTAAAATCTTTTTTGAAGTATAAGCGGATGAAAGTTAGGATAAATGTCGTAAAGAAGTTCTAAAGAGAAAAAATACTGGTAGCGTTATACATTTTCGTTAATTGTTCTGATTGAAGACATTAGGGTAAGAAGAGAAAGGGCGAGGGTGTAGAGTACTGAAAGAAATCATTGGTTTGAAATACATATTTTTTGTTAGCGAGGGGAAAATACTCACTGAAAATGTTTGGTATTCAAAAATGATTTCATTGTAAACCAGTGTGTGGTTGTAAGGATTCAGAAAGAATCGAAAGCGTTGAGGATTTCTTTCGCGGTTCGACTAGCAGATGAGGGTACTTTCAGTATCGTTTGCAAAGAAAAAAAATGCGAAAATGTTTTTTCGATTTTCCAATAAACAAAGGACCATTTATTTTTGTTTTCATCATTTTTGAACACAGGAACATGTTCAACTCGAGCCGGTGTCAGCAGCGTCGGAAAATCGAATTAGCCGGTTTCTTTGTGATCGATGCTCAAATTTGCTACTCGAACTACAAAAGAAAAAGTGCTTCGTTTTCACGTTGCTGGTTCTCGAACTCGAGTTATGAGTTGCAGTTTGCAATGCAATGTAAACGGGGACATTAGAGTAAAGAAGATTAGTCTAATACGGGGACATGTTTTATGGCGTTTTCTAAACAACCCCAAATACGAAATTTAAAATCCAAAAGCTTATGGATACATGTTTCTGGCGATCCCTGTACTAACCTTTAAATTTAATGTATTTAAAAATTTTACCTAGTCAAATTAGTAAGTCCTTCTTCATGTACCTGCAATTTTAAAACGATTGAGTTGAAGAATTTCTAGAAATTCAAACCTTGAAGTAACTCAAAATGTTCGGCGGTTTATATGAAATATCTAATTATCTAAGTACCATGCAAGCACATTACATTCATTGTTTAAGGCATGAAATGGGTACGTACTGATTGATTTTTTGCGAAGATGGTTACAACCTAAATTCGTAATACCCTAACCACCCGCTGTCTGTTACCATTGTTTCGCTTTGTTTAGTAAACTTTTTTCGTAGAATCTGTAGAAATTTCTTTATATTACTCCTTTTGTTTTCACTGATTTATAGTAGCCTGGTTCTCTGCAAAGAGCCTTTTTTGTATTACTTTCACCTATTTTTTTACGCTTCGTTGAATGATTGTCACTTTATCTAGTATATTGCAGTACTATTTATTAATAATACATTGTTATTTTTTTTATTGCGGTAATACTACCACCGTCGCCGTCGGCATCGGTTCGTTGGACTGATTGCGAAATAACTTTCTTTTTATTTTTACCTACACTGTCAAACTTCTTCCTTCTCAACCATCAACTGGTATTTGAGTTTTTCACTGAGAGAAGTGAGATATTACAATAGGGCACAGCTTTATGTTATCTTGACTTGCTGTTTCCTCTTTTTCGCCTTTCACTAGCGTCATTATATTCATTCATTCCTTTTATTCAGTTACTGCGCATATAACCATTAGGTCGAGAAGAGCTTGATAAAACAGTTCCTCGGAGGAACTTACTTTTTTTTTTGCTGAGGTCCGCTAGGAGTTTGGGGAAAGTTGCATGCTACGAGAGAAAGCGAAAGTTGTTCTCTTTTGGCCCCTGCCACGCACGTAATACATTGTTACGAACACCACTAAAGATATTTTTGTTCAGAAGAACTGACTGAAGTTCACTGACTGGGGAACACTTTCAAAAAGAAGAAAGTTGATGGATTTCACATAACTACGACCAAAATATTGTTCACTGTTTTCTTACAGAAAAAATATAGAAGAGAGAAAGAGAATAATACAAAAGCATGCCAGGCTGATGATACTCTAGTCATATCATAAAATAATACAGAAGAAAGATGTAAGAATAAGAATGGATATTTCATGTGCGTTGAGTGCGTAGAAATTGCGATTTTGTTACAAGTTAGGGAGTTCATTGGCAAGGTAAAAGTACGAAAAACTTCTACATTTTGGGTTTTTACAGCTTTAGTCTTTACTCCTGATGCTTTTTCGTGCTTCCAGGAAAAATCACGATTGTCGCATGCCTCAACATAAAAGAAACTCCAGGTTCTTTCATTTTCGCCGTTAAAGGGTTTTGCACTTTGTTTACTATTTCTTACACAATAGAATAAGGAGAGTACACGAAATTGTACAGATTCTTGGAAAGAGAGAAATGTTGATTTTTTCGGTTGCGTGCTTCCTTAGAGAGTTTACAATGTACACACAAGCTAGGCGATTTCATTTACTTTGAGCGTCTTCATAAATTTCAGTTATTTTTCCAATTCGTGTGTCATATAGGCAGATGCAGTGATTTTTTCAAGTTTCTTTATTTCCTTTGCTTTTCCTGTCTTCTCGTGAACTCTTGACAAGAACAAACGTGCAGAGGGGAATGAGCCAAGTAGTGAAGAAAATCTAGGGTTTTGCTAATATCATTTAGTAGAAACACGTTCCCAAAACCACAAGAAGAAGTCAGCAAAAGGAAAACAACGTTATTTTGATTGCGTGAACAAGGTAAGATATTTCTGTGTGGAACCTGGGTTGCGTGTGTAGTGGTAAATATGTATTTCATACTTGATTTGTTTCGTGTCAAACCAAAAATGAGAAAGTCGCTTTTAGTGTTTCTCTCCTCGAAACTTTTACTTGTAACAATTTTTCTTTTGTATGAGGAAGTTTTTCATATTTTCTGAAAAACGGTAGAAACAGTAAGTACCATAGTGGTACTTTAGGAAAGAAACAATTTTAGCGACAATTTTCTCTCTGCAACGTATTTAACAATTAAAGAAACACCGATGTAAATCAAGATGGACTCACGAGGTCCTTGTGAACAAAAAAAATCAATCCCGCCATGACTAGTCCCAGCAGTCCAATTTTTCAGAGAACCAAACAACAAAGAGAATGAACGGAGAACTAAATTCGACAAGCCTTCTTACTATTCGCCACGAAATTGTGATCAAAGCAAGTAAGTTGTGAGCAAACAAAACAAAATGTATAACATCCTCATGCATATCCCATTGTACTTGTCAAGCCTACTCCATTCTCTCATATGTAAAGGATTCTCGTGGAGAACGTTACGTTGATTTACCTTTGCAAGAAGAATAACAGCCTCATGCATATCCCATTGTACTTGTCAAGCCTACTCCATTCTCTCATATGTAAAGGATTCTCGTGGAGAACGTTACGTTGATTTACCTTTGCAAGAAGATAGATGGTTTTCCATCGACAAACCATTCGACAAGTGAAAAACATAGATAAGAAAGTGTGTAACAAACTTGTATCGCCAGCGGTCACCATTAATGTAAGATAATGTTTACTTTGTTCTTATAGTCAAAGGACGTGATCCACGACGACGTCCACGAGCGGACTTTTCTAGTGAACAATGTGTCAATGTAATGAATGAACAGATCACAATGCAGCTGGAACTATCGCCTCGAGACACAAACATGCTCACAGACAGTTTTAAAGGTATGGGAAGACCAAAGATGTGCTTTATCACTACTGTTTGGAGGAGAATGTTATCTTCAGTGGCATCGTCACACAACATGCTTCGAGCAAGAAAATGACCTGACGGATTACCAGTGAAGAAATGAAATTTTCTCCTCGCGTAAAGGAAGTCGTTAAGCGGAACAACAGTTTCAGTACAACATTCAGTACAGCAGTTTCTTTGCAGGGACTAGGATTAAAATAATTTTTAGATATGTAACGGTTACAAATGCAATGAAAAGTGAGAGCAATAAGTAAAGTGTAAACTTTCCAATGACATTTTTATCCTTCAACTCTTCAGGAGGTAAAAGCACTTGAGCTGATCATTTTGGAACAGTATACTCGTGAGACAGCGATTCCGCGTAGAAAGGATGGTAAAACATACCCAGTGGAGTCTAAAATACTGTGTGTCTCAAGATAACGTATGTTCTCCTAACATTTCCCCGGAAAGTAACTAATTTTTCAATATAAAATGTGCCTGCACCTTAGCTCACACCGGAAACATGCAGATAGGCAGACTGTACTATCGTGTTCTGTCCAAAAATTGGTAGTATAAATGGGAAACCATAAGAAGGAGAACAGGCAATATACGTTTTCACTGTATTTCACCTCTATGAAAAATATAGCAGGTCATCTACTCGCACTTTCGGTAGAAAAAGTTAGAAACACAAAAGTTTTTTTCTCGATTTCTTTTATGTACGATTTGGTAAGTGAAGTCGAGAGAAAAAAGTTGGTCCCTTTTAAGGTTAGTTATAGAAGCTAAAGAGAATTGGAGAAACGTAGTCATGATGATAAAAGAGAGAGGAAAAGGAGAGAAAACAGGGGGATTTAAAAAAATACTGTGCAATTTTACCCACACTCTACATTTTATCCCAACAAAAACCACAAAGCCAGGTAGAAAACAGGTAGTTTTGTAAACGAAGTGAAAAAATAGAGCTAAATTATAAACCACATGCCATCGGGACATGTATAGAATATGTCTATGTCTGATGTATAAAAAAAGCACGTTGTTAGTAGAAAAGCGTTTTGGCTGAACGAAGTGGCTCATTAGTGGAATCAGACTTTCTGTTAAGCAAAGTGAAAGACAAAAAAATGAAGTAGATTCAAGCCCAAGGAAGACTATTTCCATATTTTAGAAGGAAACATATTAGAGCTTCAAAAAAAACAAGTTTAATTGCGATGCTTTAAATCACATTAATTCACTTCGTTGAAAACTTTCACTTAAGCCGACAGTTGTTTTTAAAACGCTTTCGCGAACAAACGTTGATTGGACTGTCTAAAAAAACTAGCTTATATTGATAAAAATGGGTTTGAAATTATATCACCGTGCTTTTATGTGTATCAACATTTTCATGTCCCATTGTATTATTTTGGGAACAAAAGACGGCGAACTCAGTGTAGTTCTACCAAAGTATAAGGAGTATATTTTAGAAAATAATAATAAATTAAGTCCAGCAAGCTGTGTCAAAACCAAAAATTACGCCTAAAACAACTGTTCGTTACACAAAACTTTTCCATTGTTCGAAAAACATTTTTTTCCAAAAGCTTAATCTCAAATGCCCCAAAGTAGATTTAAGAAGTGGTTACTAATTATCTGAAAACATGACCTATAGCTTTTAATAAAAAAAGTCTAGAACAGGCCTTACTTACGGTTATTGTACAGCCAAACAACCTGTCAAACTTTTTTTTTCTCCTTTTGTCCGCCTTCGCTGGTCGAGGCAGTCCACTTAGATGCTACTTTATTTTCACTTTCTCCCTTGGGATAGTGGAAAATTGAAAAAAATATAAGAATATCGTGATCCTCACCAGAATTTTATGAAGATGACATTCATCTTTTTTTGATCGTTAGAAAAAGATCATCTTCCTCAGCAATATTTTTCTTTTCATCGTCTTCATTTTCTTTCAATAATATTTTGCTTTCTTATATTTGATCTCTTTCTGGCCAGGACAGCAACAATAAAACTTTTCACAGGAAATTTTTAGGGGTGTTCTCTTTGTCATGCTCATAGTATTATAGTATCTATTATAACATCCAAGTTCCTTCCTGCAGAAACAAGTTGGCAATCCAGAATATTCTCGGCCTTCTCCTGCCTTTCTCACCACCCATTTTCCCCTCCTTCCTTTCAACGAATTTTAAAGAATATAAGTTTCTTTATGCCAAAGAATATGTTTAAGTAAGTAATACGCTTTGTCTACTTGAATTGCATGACCGCAGTTGTTAACCAAATGCGCACAAACCAAATTGAAATAGACTATGGGGAAATAGAAAGATGTACTAAACTTTAACATTAAAAATTTCCTTTTTAAAGCCTTAGTAGTTTTAAGAATCGTAGCAATTAATTATGATGAATGTAGACATTATTTTTAAAGCCAAATAAAACGGAACTTGATATCGCTGCAAAATTTATACTTTAGTGGACTGGAAAACTTCCCTACTTTATAAATGTTTATCATCTATTCTGCGTACAACAGGTTTGGAGGACATTGCATTTAGTCAATTCTAGTGTCAGAGTCGATAACCGGAGATGGGTAATTTGATTCGTAAATTATGGCTATGGTTGTGACTCTCGCTTCCATTTGCTCAATATTGGCTTTGAAAGAAGCTTAGGAATAATTCGAAAACAACGATTTCTCGTTTCTTGGTTAAGAGTGAAGCTTCGCAGAGAGTTTCACCTGTTTTCACCTACATTTCTAAGTAAAACAATTACGTATCCAAGGTTTTAGGTCATTTTTGAGCCCACAAAATGAATTCAAAATACAGTTGTATGTTTCATCGACTACTATGGATTCCGAAACGATAAATGTAAGATTTGAGCGCTACTTAATATTGGTACGACTTTTCTTTTGATTCTAATTGGCAGGGAATCAAACTTCAGATCTTTATTAGTATGACATTTTCTTTGCAGGCAATGCTTCTCTTCTCTTTGGATTAAGCTGAAGACGTTTTCCATTAACATAACATGCTCTTATTATGTAGCATTAAGGCGCAAAAGGGGTCTTTACGTACTAGTGATTATTAATATTTAGGATTGTGGAACGATATCGTGTTGCAAACACGATCCGTTTGGCAAAAAGACGAAGGAATGGAAGAACAGTGTGTGTGTTCATAGCAACCTCGCCATTCGTAATTCCCTCCGTATGAAGCTATTCTATTCAAAACGATAGTCGTAATAATCATTAATTAGGTACAAAATATTTTCATATTTATTGCGTAAGGAAGAGCGTCTTTAAAAGCATTGTCCTTGGAAAATCTTGTGCCAAGGCCAACTCTGTTACTACATTTTACGTACCGATGTCCATGGAATTACTTTTAGGTGATATTGGTACGTCCGGTTCACACAGCAGCAGTACATTCGGTCTTCGGAGAGCTGTTTTCATGGAGCTACCCGTGGACACTCTTTCTTTGCAAGCGAAAGAACATTCGACATGATTTAAGCTGTCTTTAGCTGTACAATGTTATCGTCCATTTCAGTGTTCACATATTCTCCTCTTCCGCTAAAGAATGTGTGGCAGAGGCGAAAGAATGAGAGCGGAAGAAATCATTGCACTTTTGAATTAGACCCTTACGCCTACTCTGCACTAGGATTGTTAAGGCGTCCTTCTCTGTCGCCGGCGAACAGAAAGAAAAATTGTGACTTTTTTATTGCTTTGCTTAGTGTTCTAAAATACCACAATATTATTTTTCTTTTAAGGACGCTTCCTATACACAATACTTTCCCTCGAAACTTGTTTCAGTAATTTAAATTCCCTTTTTGGCTCTCTCCTTTATTACAAGTTTTCTACTTGCCAGGCAGCTTGCTCTCAAGAAAGAGCAGTGACATTGTAAAGTTGTTAAAAAATATGAAGAAATAACAAGCCTATTCACGCACTCCCTGTCTCTTCTCAGTGAATAGCAATGGGAAAATGAAACTTTGTTGATGTAAAAAGTAATATGAGTTTTAAAAAGTAGTGAAATGATTCGCTTTTGTATCCCGTTAAAATCCCTTGTTCGGTTGGCAATTTGGCTTGTTCCATTTTTAGATTCTAAACTAAGCAACTTCCCCGACTTTCTGAAAAAGCTTTTTCCTTTATAAATCACCCAGACCAACCGAACCTAGCCAGACATTCATCTTACTAAGGAAACACGTGTATGCGTAATATTCCCTACTACAGACGACTAGAAGCTGGAAAGATTGTTTAAGAGGTTTTTCTATTCGACTGCATATTTTCGTATAAAGTCCAAAAAATCGTTCTTGACAAAATACTACCAACGAAAGACATCTGTTATAGTATGAATGCGCCCGAACCAGTATAGTGTATAGTAAACGGATACATCCAAAGTAAGTACCGCATATAAAATTTGATATTATATAAAGTGTAAAAAACGTCCAATCATTTGTTTGCCTTAGTATTGACTACAAACGACCCTACTACAGACGACTAGAAGCTGGAAAGATTGTTTAAGAGGTTTTTCTATTCGACTGCATATTTTCGTATAAAGTCCAAAAAATCGTTCTTGACAAAATACAACCAACGAAAGACATCTGTTATAGTATGAATGCGCCCAAACCAGTATAGTGTATAGTAAACGGATACATCCAAAGTATAAGTACCGCATATAAAATTTGATATTATATAAAGTGTAAAAAACGTCCAATCATTTGTTTGCCTTAGTATTGACTACAAAAGTGAGTACTTAGACTGGGAAAGTGTTTGCGTATCGAATCGGTACCAGGTGGTTTTCTCTCTTTTCTGTAGACTAAGAGCCTATCTGAAAGACGAGACATTTTAATATAAACATAGCACTTCAAGGGTCTCAGTAACAGGAAATATCGGTCCTAAAGCGAGCTACTGACGGCCATAGAGACTACCGTCAGAAGAACTTTATAATGTATAATGCTGCATTTTATGTGGCTTCTGATAACTTTTTCTGCAATTGAAGAGAAATACTGAATCGTAGTTTATAACAGTTATTGCATATAGTGAAACATGAATGATTGGATGAGTTATTGATTGAAAGTTGGTAAGCTGTACTGTGCAGCTTCGAAAAATCTTATAATAGTCCTTAACTTATAATGCATCAGTTGTAAGTAGCTTGGTCTTCAATAACGTGGAAGAAACTACAACATCTAAAATATTTAGAAAGGTACAACTTTTTCTCGTCTCGGTTTATGAGAATTCAATGTTCGCAACAATGTAAGTAGCTAAAACAACAGGTCAACGGAATTTCCAGTGAAATGGTTTCGATTAGCTTTTCAATAATATTACACAACTGAAGTTCCTTGTAAATACTACAGTTACAACTCGAAGCAGTGGGAATAAAATAGATAGATGAAGAGTAAACACTTATCTCGCCAACTCAGCTTGATTGACAGTGGCACTTCATTCGGTCACCCAGACACGCATCTTTGTGTAACATTCACGTTCGAATGGAACGAAAAGTCTCAAGTCAGCCTTTGCAAACCCAATACATTCGATCCCCAAAATTTCCGTTTCTTGGAACGGAGCTATTGCTATGCTTCTCTCTTTGTGAGGAACCACTCTCAACTTATACTTTCTTTTTAAGCTATTCAAAGCTTTGACATAGTTCCCTTGAAGATCCTTGAGCGCTTTTTGGAACGATAACATTGTTTCTTTTCCTGCCGAAGGATAGCCAAAATTAAACGGAAGAAAGTAAGAATTTCTTTGTATCAAAGCCAATCTTTCGTAGCCAAGTCTGCAGCCATGATANAGCCAAAATTAAACGGAAGAAAGTAAGAATTTCTTTGTATCAAAGCCAATCTTTCGTAGCCAAGTCTGCAGCCATGATACTTTCTTCCATTTTGAGTGAACCTATCTTACGAGTTATTTGGTTTGCCTTGTCACAACTTAAAACTGCTGTACACATGCTGCTGGTTCTTATTCCGTTTGGCAGCAAAAAACAATGGTAGAATGTTCAGACTGAGTCGGTAATTTTTCAGTAATATTCTAGAACCCCATCAATGATTGCTTTCTACTCCACACGATCGTCAATTTTATCACGAAGCCAGTGACACATCATGTGGCATCGCTATACGCGACATATTTCAAGTGTGGCAGCCAAAATGACAAAGCGACACAAAATGGAAATGTCATACTGTTGTTGGCATTAACGCACTAAAACACTGCAACCAATTTAAAGCTTAGTCGAACACCCGCCTGATCTGTTTATCTAGTCTAGAGTAAGCAAATGACACCATAAAATGATATGCGGTGACACACCATGCATCACAAGCATCATCGCATGTTTGCAGTATGCAGCAATTTCACCAGCCCAAAAATGCCGCGTCGAAAACTTTCACCATTATAATCCCTGTGCAGTTCCAGTCCGGTGAAAGATCTTCCTAGAATATGTACGTACTATCGTCTGTTACGTCACATGAATAGTATTTCTATAATAGAAAACGTTTTCTCCCTAATCCATTTGCTCTAGAGGAAGGACACTATCACGTGGTGTTTCGTATGCCCCTCATCATTCGGAGACTCGCTTTTTAGTGGTTTTTTCGTTAATGTATGGAAGTAGTCAAACCCACCGAAACTGATCGTAACAAGCTCATGTTTTCATGACTTTTTCTTCGAATTTCCGTTCACAGGGAAAATATTGCGAGGAACTCAACTCTCGATACTTACCCATTTATATTTGCAGAACATATATACATACCATATGAAATCATAGACAAGTAACTGGAAGGTTAATCCGCATAGTCGCAGGAATAGACAAACCGCCACTATAACTAGGATTCCTCGTAACCAAACCATGTCGTCCGCCAATGCATGTGTAAAAAAATGACGATCGTTTCGTCATCGTCTCTTCGCTTTCTCCTCAGGAGTTCGGCAATCTACTTTCGTATAAAAACATTTTTACAGAGCTTTACATGTTTATTTACCAACATCAGCCTCCTTTCCGTCACAAACATCTAGACTATACATCTACGTAGTTTGTTTTGTTAAATATACAACAACCAACAACAAAAAACTTGAATGTTTCCTTGTATATCTAGAGCTGTCTGGCATGCAGGAGGTAACCAATCAACATTGTACCCACGCTTTTTTTCTCCGAAGTATTTCTACTCCGCTTAAACAAGTCATAAATTCCCATTCAATTTTTTTCATCATGAAGAACAAAAAAAACCTTCCATCACAGGAGACTTCTAAAACTCTTTTAAAACAGGAAGGAAGCAGTGTCTTCCTAAGGGAGTCAGTTTTATGATGATTGTTTTATGTGTTTCCCGTACCCATTCGCATTTTGCACTTAACTTGCAAAGAGTATTTTCAAGATTAAATATGACATCTAAAGTGAAAGTCTAATAATAATAAAAAAGCTCAAGTAGCGAAAGGCATACACAAATTAAACAACTTAACACAACATATGCAACACAGATTGCTAAATACGAGAACCGTAAAGCGCTACGCAAAGACTCAAATGCGGCAAACGCATGCTGCAAAAAGTGCTTAACAATTGCAACATGGAGCCGTAAACATAATCTACCTGAGCAGGTAAACATGTACTCCTACAATCACTAAGAGTGGTCCACGTAAAGCGCCAAAATGTCCACAGTAAATTGTTATGTACTTGCTTCACAAATTACTAATGCATTTTTAGAACTGTATCATATGGTCTAACGGTGGAGAAAGAATCCTGCTAAATCTCAACCTTGTACGTTAAAGCGTTTCTAAGATTTTGCGATAAGAGACAGACCGAAGGACAGTCAACCAAGACGATTTTAAAACAAAGGTTTCGCTATTTAATACTAATATATATTAAAGGTTATTCTTGGCTACTCCATAGAGATGTGATCTTTTCGCTAGAGAAGAGAAAGTCCTTAAAGCTTTAAAAATAATGAAATAGTGTCAGCTTATCGCGATTAAAAAATGGTGGCCCTGTCGAGCATGGCCTTGAAGAAAAGAAGGTGCCACAGGCGTTTAACTAAAATGAAAGCTCCGCTTTTACATGAAATTGTATCCAAGGGGAAAAATGAAAGCATTTTTCATGCACCTGAGACCTCCTCAAAGGCAAACATCCTGACGATTTTAATTGTAGTTGGTTTACCATAAAACGCGCTGTAAATGAAACCACTCGAAGAACCCAAGATGGGTTTTCGTCGATTTTCTAGAATGCATCCTAAGATGTGGTTTTGCCAAGAAACCAATCAAATAGTAAGCGAGAAGGCACATAATGAAATAACTGCAACTAGCATGCACAACTTTTTTTACCTTGATAATGTCTTCTGTACGTTTCTTAAGACCCAAACTCAGAACAAAAAATTCAACGTCAGAAAATCGAGTTTTTCTTTCTTTGCACCACAAATTTAAGAAATAGACATTTCAAAATTTAATACAAGCTGCCGAGACAAACATTCCAAAGGTGTAGCAAAAATGCCAATTGTGGCCAGTGGAGAAGTTCAGCTCCAGCTTGGAGGAAAGAGGACTCCGTACATTATTCGCTTCGCTTTTAGATTGGGCTCACTTTTATTGTATTAATACATGGAAAAAAAATTCACGGATGTCACTTTCGAAACAGAGAAGGTTATTTTGATAAAATCAGCGTATTTTTTTACACACCGCCAAATTTGCGACAAGATTCCCCTACGAACAGTGAGAACAATTAATAAAAATACCTAAGTACTTAGATGATATATGCACAGCCATTTCTGAGCCACTTTTGCTGGCTCAGAAATGGCTGTGCACTTTTTCATGGATTCCCCCACGAACAGTGAGAACAATTAATAAAAATAAGTACTTCGTAGGCAGCATAGTACCAACGCGATTATTGCAACCGTAATGTCTGATGCGTCCATGTCCTCAATCTTTTATAGAGAGTACTTCATTTAAATGTTCCAGTGGTTATTTTTAACATACAAATTTTAATGTAATCTTTATTTTTCATTAACTGAGACCTTGGTGTGAAACATTGAAAATGATAAAGAACATACAAATATGTCCTCTGAAAGTGTCATATACCATTGCATTTGTATATCCTTATTGTAACTAACAAAATGCTCCCTTATATACTCGAGCAAACAGGAAACAGTTTATAACGTAAAATACTCAACTTTAGCAGGACAAAGGAAAGCGCCTTTGGATTATTACATTTTCACCGGAAGTAAATTTACAGCTTCCGGTGTGGCAAAAATTAAACAAAACATAGATTGATTTGTTACAGGAAAATTTTTCCCCAGAAACCAATACATATTGCTATGCGCAAGACAATAGTCGAGAATGCGAAGGACATTTTAAAAGTTTAAATGATTTTAAAATACATGATAAAAATCAGGTAAACTGTTGACATAAATTAGGGATGTTATATTCTTAGTTAAGTTAGCTCCATTCTAAAGTAATGCGTAAGTACTGAGCACAATTTTACATACCACCACGCATGAGCCTTAAGTGAATAACAAAAAGGTT
>VICI01002761.1:0-15422 GCA_019593645.1 Akabosia matsudoensis
ATGACGAAGAACATGGCACATTTTCTTACTTCAGTGCATCGTAGTCAGGCCTATCAGGATTTGTGTTGCGTTCCCCCTCAGCGTCGATTTCTTCCAAAAGGCCACCCGTGAAACTGTTTAAGGGCAAGTCTTGAATACCATCGGGCTCTTCAATTACTTCCAGTATGTCAGAGTTTGTGATCGGTTCGAAATTGTCAACCTCACGTTTTGTCAACCCTAATAAAAATACAAGACGATAAGGAAGACAATAAGAATATAAAAAAACCATAAATTCACAAAAATGTATCGAAATACCTTCAGTGTAAATCTTGCTAATCTTCGAGATTATGCTTTTCATTGGTTCAGGTTGTATCTTAGGATTGCGAGATTCAAACTCAGATTTCGCAATTTGATTGGAATGCTGTTCACAATAGCTAAAAAAAAAATAAATAAATAAATGAATAAAATAAAATAAAAATAAAATAATCGTTCATAGATTTATTTGGACGCATGTATAGTACTGATTATCAACACAGTTACCTTACCTGACTGTGGCATCATAGCTCGAGAAAATATTTCCACATTGCCGTCCGTCTTTCATGAACTTGCAATGATTGTATCCCGTTGACGGTCCTTGATCCAAATGTTTCTCACAAAACTGAGACCCTGGAACTTTAGCATTCGGACAATGGTGCCCTTGATAGTAGCAATTAGTTTCTTCCAGCGGAGGATGTATTTTCGCATGTCTTCTTCGGGAATACCTCCGTCGAGGACTTGGTCCTGGAGCGGCATACGAAGGGGAAGGTGAAAAGTATGCTTCTTTGCGAAACTGGTAAAATGTTTGGGATGGCGATGGACTGCCAGGTGCTGACATATCTAGTCCAACAATTCCGGTTGGCTCCGATTCAACTCTTCTTCTGCTGAAGCCTTTTGAAGTAGCTTTCTTAGAAGGAGAGTCGTTATTAGCCGGGAAGTTATTTAAAGATGATGACAAATTGGAGACTCCGTGTCGCTTCTTCTGAGTTGTATCCGAAGGAAACTCTTTCTCAGCTTCCTGAAAACCGCGAAATAAAGTTGTAAAATTCTCGAAACACGCCGGAGAGGTTATGTTCATCACAATTAATTAAAATAAAGAAACTACCTCTAAAACCCAAACTAACTCTCCTAACAAATGGCCTGGAAAGCTAGAATGCTCTGTTTCCGGTTCTCTCTTGGATGGAGATGCCATTGCGGCGCGGTGTTTTTGATAGGCTACTCCAATACCCGAGTGTCGACCACGTTGCATACTTTTGTGGCTTGTTTTGTTGAGGCTCATCCTAGGAGAACTTGAACCGATGGTGAGACCTCTTGCTTTTGAATTTAACGGGCTGATTTGCAGCCCGTATGAAAATAGGGTCACTTGACACCTTTAAAATGTCGGAATGGTCTACCTTTCTCTTTCTCGGGCTGACTATTTCGATAACTTTTTTCTTCTTAAGAAAAGGTTCTCGCACGCCAGAATGGGCGTTCACTCCCCCAGATGACATAAAAGGACCCTTTCGAGAATTAGCCGTTCTCGGGACTGGGTTACCACTGCTACTTCGCTTCATTCGTGGTTTAGATTTCACAGGATTTGTTGCAACAGCTCGGGCACCTGATATTGTTGGAGTAACGGATGATTCCATTTTAATTGAAATTATAGGTACAGTTTCAATGGTGAGTGGGTCGCTTAAATGCCCAACGGAACTAGTTGACGGAATTGGAATAATCGGGGAAACTACTGGTGATGCTACTTGCGCTTGTAGAGGAGCTGAAACTCTTACTCCTCGAGATTCGTTACCATCCATTCCTAAATCTGACGGACTTTCACTGGTAACAAAATAGAACATAACGTTATGCTTCAGATCAAATGAAATCAGGTCATTTAAGTGTGTTGTGTAAGTGTTTTTACCTTCTGCAAACCAACTTTTCTTTGCGTGACCTGTGCTTTCTACTCCCTCCTTCGAGTTTGGAACGCTCAGCTAGAGCGCCTGTGCTAAGCGTTCTCATTTTAGGCTCTGTGTCAACAGCAAAATGAACCGAAGGTCTTCTCGGCTTCACAATTGAAGGGGTGATGGACCCAGCTCCCGTTGCATTTTCTGTAGCTGAGGTGTCCATCGCTTCCAATTTGATTTTTGATGGATCAATCAGTGACGAGGATTTACCAGCTTTGCTTAGTATCCCAGTGGAAGCCCTTCGCTTCACTGCAACCACCCGAGGAGGTTGAGGACCATCCACACTGACCTCCATTTGGTCTAATCGCACAAAGGGATCCATTTCACCTTTCGAACCAAGTGGTAGGCTCCCACTGACTTGAACAACACTGGACTCGGTCGTTTCTGTTTCTGATGCAACTACTCCGTCAGTTTTCGTCAACTCCCGGTCTACACTTACCGAAACGCCGGGTGATCCTGGATTCGACATATTGTTGATGATTTGAAAACAAAGCACTAACTGATCATGAATATAACAAAATTGCCAATTCGCCACATTTCCCTTTATTACACTCTATTCAATTGAAAATCAGTAGCAAGTAAGCAAAAGCAAGTTACAAAACAACAATACAAAAGATGCACGCTTGTACAACGCGGGCCAAATTATGGGGCAAGCTGAAACAGATATGCTGTCGTACAAGAACTTCAATCAGCCGCAGTGCAAATCGGTCACTCCAGACTCCAGACGCGTTCCTTGTCCACCATGAGCGTTTGGAAAGTTCAAAATAATTTAAGTTTATGCTTAACATTTAACGGTTTTATTTGGTAGTTATTTTTGGACGATTATCGTTGCACAAAAAAAAATCTTACTTTCGAAAAGAACTTTTTGAAAAGCAATTCGATTTCTTACTTAAATTGTTAACCATGCAATATAGACACAAACAATACATATGCATCCAGTTAGTTGATTATTAAATTAATAATATCATTCTGAGTGATGCCTATATTTTCCAAAATTGTAAAAAAAGACACACTGATTGCAAACCAAGCTACGGATACTAAATAACGTTAGTTTTGCATTGATTTTAATGGAAGAACGAAGAACCTTTACCTGAATCAGTATAAATTATATTTTAACCATACGACATCATAAGACCTTATCGCACCACAAACATCAAACCCTAATTGACACCTTATTTTTGAACACAAATCAATCAGAACGGCTGTTTAAAATACAATATCATTATTCATAGCCCATCCATTCATCCTGCCAAAACGGCAAACACCGTTATTAATAATAGATTAAGTTCAATTAAAATCCCATAAGAAATCGGTGGACAGAGTCCGTCGGGTTAGTTGTACCATACAATATCCAGTTTAAGTGTTAAGCTCTTAACAATAAGTCACGAAAACCTTTCTTATGCATTTCTTTACCTATCGGTTTTTAGAGAAAATACAACATCCGAAAAAAATTGCGCCCATATCAGAGTTAAACAGTTTAACAAGTTACAAGTAAATTACATTCAATGGTTTTAAACGTAAGAACCAGCTGTGAGTACTTCGTAATTTTTTAAAA
Source organism: Akabosia matsudoensis (assembly GCA_019593645.1). Taxonomy (NCBI): domain Eukaryota; kingdom Metazoa; phylum Arthropoda; class Collembola; order Entomobryomorpha; family Paronellidae; genus Akabosia; species Akabosia matsudoensis. Next base: position 3,508 of record VICI01002761.1, read on the forward strand.
CTTTCACAACTCTTCTTTAAGTACGAATGTATGACTATTCTTCAGAGTTTAACGATTTTGAATAAAGGAAAACGGCCTAGTTTTAGTCTTCCGATAATTGTTTCCAGATAATTGTTAATTGTTTACAGAGCTTCATACGCACTTGAGTCCACACTGGCCGGTTGTTCAGACACATCTCCAGACAAAAACTCTTCTAAGCCTTTGTGGTTGTGAATGTCATCTTTTCTGCTAGATTTTTTATGCTTTCCTTTGGAAGATTTCTTGTGACTTGATTTCCTCCCTTTCTTCCCCGAAGACTCCAACGACGACGGCTGTTCCGAGGACTCGACTGAGCTAGCCGAGTTGGTTTGGACAATACCATTATCAACGAATAAATTAAAGCCAATTTTGTTAGCACCAACTGTTTCACTATCATTATTCCCTTGGCCCAGAGATTCCTGCTCGTCTTCAGAGCTGTCTTTTGATATGATTCCACTGTCTGGAAGTACAGCTCTGGAAGAAACATGGATAACACCTTCATCAAAATCTTCTTCTATCGAGACAACCAAGGGATTGCCTCGTTTCGATGTCTCCTCATCGCTGGAGTCGTCCGCTAACGACTGTAAATTGTTTCCGGAAGCTGATGGATTAGATGTAGCATCGTTGAGAAAGTTGTTGATGTGATCGTCAGAGTCTGGGATGAAATCGTCAATGCCATTTCCTCTCCCAGACCGAGCAGTCCTTTTCGGCGTGTTTACTGAGGAGGATGCTTCACTGATAGATAAGCTGTGGTTATTGTTGTTCAAATTTTGCTTGTCGTCTTTGAGTGAAGATAGGCCGCTAGGAGGTTTGTTTGGCACAGGAGAAGATGCGGGTGGAACGGTAACACCTTTTGGAAGCTGTGTGATAGGGCGATTCGTTGACGGATCTGAGTTTACTGCGAATTTAGCTGCGGCGGCGACAGCAGCTTCAGGCTCTTTCGTTTCCTTCAGGGCTCGCTCGCTAGCAAGCGCTTGCGCTTGGGCTAACGATAGTTTTGGAGGTGCGAGGGCGTCCGCAACCTGGCGTCGTTTTTGGGATAGGCCGTCAATAAATCTAAGAGATAATGTGTTCCATACATTACAAGATCAGCCATGTTTCAATATAGGATATTTCATTGCCTTACAGGTCGTAATTAGCTTCATCACTTTCAACATACAAGTCCAGCTCTTGTTGACTAATGTCCAACTCGGACTGATTCGTTTCAAGTTGCTTCAAAAGAGCAGCCCTTTGTAACTGGAGGTAAGGGAGGTTGAAAAATTTGTGGATGAATTTTAGACCGAATCCATTCCTCATACTGCTTTCAGCGTAACGAACGGCTGCTGACCCATCTCTAATGAAGGCAATTAAAATATGAATATTTTATTTGAATATGTAACCAACAACCAACTACCTTTACTATGATTAAAACATTACCTTTCCAATCCTTCTATGAAAAACGTAACAGTATCCGATTGCACCGCTCTACAAGGTAATAAAGGGTAAGCTGATTTCATTTCATTTCAAAGGAAAATCATAGTATCAACGTAAATATGACTTCATGTTATACCTGTGATGACCCATGTCCCTTCTATTCCCTAAAATTAGCACAGGAATATGATCAGGCACGTTTTCAATTTCTCTTTTCACGTAATCAAAGGTCCTAAAAAGAGAATATTTTCCATAAAACAATATTTAAGACATACTTAAAAGCGTAAACGTTTATGTAAGCTGAAATTACCAAGTTTTTGTAATATCAAACACGAAAATCACTCCGTTTGTATTCTTATACACATCAATTGTGTTAGCGTCCAAGCCATACTCAGGGACGTCATCGTTGGACGCGTCAGCATTGGAATTTTCAATTTTCAGCTTGTCCGAAACAAGCCGTTTCTTCTTGTTAGCTACATCGACAACATCCCAAACTTCAACTTTCACAATGTCATCACTTGTTTTATAATTCCACATAATATTCGCCACTTGGATTTCCTCCGTTGCCGTATATTCTTCCACAAATGACTGCGCCTGGAGTCTTCTAAAGAGCTGGGTCTTCCCAACATTCCGATCCCCCTTCAAGATAATTTTCACTGATGGAAAACAAGCAAAAATAAGAACATTTAATTTTATGCAACTACAATTCGTTAACAAACAAAATCTTTATCACTTCCGCTTACTATTATAATGAACCCCTTTTGAAACCAATCTCTTTTGGAGTGACACCGACATCGCTGTGAGTCCAGGAGGAGTCGCGTTAACTCCATTACCAACAGCAGGCTGAGCTCCATCCGCCGCTCCTCGTCCTGTCATCCGTTTGAACGCAGAAAACATGATGACCGCCTTTTAACTGCAATCCCAATTAGAAAGAAAAGAAATCCTTGACTTTTGCTAATTGCTCTACACAAAAATAATCTTTCCTTGTCCAACATGGCAATGCACTTACACTCGGGACAAATTGATATTTAATGATGTCCTACTTTCACACTGACACACAGCGAAGGCGCCTTCATTTCCTGACCACCTCAAAAGAAAAACGATACAAGCTTCACTCTGTCTTTGTCTGATGTTATTACTCTACATAAACAAACCATTAAACCAACATTAACCTGGCTCACAGATATAAAAAAATCAGTTTTATTATTGGTTTACATTTAACCCAGACTAAGACTAATGATTACAGCGTATTGTGTGTTTTTACCTCACATGTAATACACTCGTTTCACTTTTCATTACACTGAACTAGACACAAAAACTCTTGTCAAGTTGACGAAAGTGATGCCATAAAAAAGCACGTGCTTTTCTTTACATGTTCCAACAACCCTTTTAAAGTTCACATTTAAAATTTTTGGGATTGACAGATGGAGAACAAGTAGTGCTATCAACAAAAAAAAAATCTACACCTGTATCCGTCTACCTTGTTGTAGCGCAGCAGCTGATCAAACACCTGAGCTAATGTAAAAGCGTGTGATTCAAAAATAAATGTTTTTGTTGGCTTCCCACTTCCCTCCTGGATGACGATATTTATTACCCGTCCAGTAGTAGTTGACGAAGAAAGTTAGTTGACCTAAAAAAAAGGTACTATAGTTGTCCTGTTGTTGTTATCTCCAGGTTTTATGAGTTTTTTAATCTGCTGCGGTTGTGTTTTCTAAACGCAGACTTGACTTTTTTTCCATGATGTCATCCAAGTTAAATGAGATTAACGAGCAGCTGGATGAGTTGCTGGTAAGACAACTGGAGCTTGTCCAGGATTACATTAATGTCACAGTGGAGGGGGAGTCTCATCAAAAATCAGGCTTTTTGAACCTCGCCAAGACAAGGTACATTCAAGGATTTCACTCGGTTTCAAAGAATTGCTTGTTTTCTGAGGACTCTGAGGAGGAACGCCCACCCCTTGTCACTGTGTCTCGAGAAGAAACTGTGTTTGATAAAGATAAGGACAAGTCTGAGATTGTTTATCAAAAACCATGTTTAATTGTGAGTACTGATAAAGCTCTAGAGGTCCAGTTAAATAAACAGTTTGGATTCTTATCGTCGAGTACTTTAAAACAGGCTAAAAGTGATTTTAGAAACTGTTTAGAGAAAACTGTCGAGAGAGCAGTAATTATTAGCCAGTTAAATGCAGTGCAAAACATGTACCGAGAGTTGCTGTCAGAAAAAGGCAATTTTGAAAATAATGAAAACAACTCATAGCCTCCGTTTTTACTAGTCTACAATCATTATCATTCCACCTTAGTCAGCTAATTATACAAATAAATTACCAGTAGCTGTTTATTGTCAACTTTACAGAAATGTTTTTGTACAAATGTTAAAAAATAAAGAATAACAGTATTTTGAGAGATTTTTGTGCACTTTTATTTTAAAGTTTGGCCTAGGTTCATTCCTTAGCCTTTTCCTTGTCTTCTTCACCAGGTTTGTCGTCGTCGTCATCATTATCTTGAGCGACATCTTTCTCGTCATTTTCTTCATCAATTTCCTCAGCATCTTCTGTAGCAGAATCTTTCTTCTTTCCTAAATGAGACTTGACAAACTTTTTAATTTTCTGGGGTGCTCTGAGTTGAACCCGTCTTGATGTAAGGCCAGCGGCTCCAAACCATCCAGCTGCAGTTTTGCTTTAAAAAAGAATTACAATTAAAGTTTATGAGCAAATTAAAAATAACGAAAACACTGATAACATTTTAACTGTTCATACTTTTCCTCAGCCCAGTCGCATAGTTTGTCCCAGTTTTCTGGATAAGGCACTTCTAAAAAGGTACATGCGTGCATTGCCCATACAACACAGCTACACTTGACCACATCATAGTTTGAGCCCCTGAGTTTTTTATGCGTCAATACAATCAAAATATAACATAATATTAGTGAAAAGGTCATTTTCTATCCATTCTACTTAAAAAAATATAAATGTCATTTTTGTAAAGTACTGGAATGGTCCTTCATTTTGCTCCTCAATCCAGGCTTCAAATTCTTCTTGAGTCTTTGTAGTGTCGCCCATTACCTCACGACTTCGAAGCTGGAGAACAGGATATTTGGATTTGGGGTCGCTGTCAAGTGGCACCTACCCCCAAAAAAAACCCAAAGTTTTATACAAACATTTTTTTATCGACGTTGCTGTAAAGTATTCCGTGTCCAAGTGTCCAATTTGAAACGAACCACAGTTTGCAAAATGCCCAGATCTCCATACTCGTACAAGTGTCCGTAAACTACCAGTCCAACATGGTCAATTGCTTCGGGCACCATATCTTCAGAGCTGCTTGTGGAGCCTATACAAATCGTCAAAAGTTAAGAAATTGTAAAGCAGCCAACTTTAAAAGTCCAGCGAAAGCTTTTCTCTGAATCAATCGCACTTAAAAATCTCTGTCCCAATCTCGTTCCAGCCACACCCAGCGTGAGGTCCCAGCATAGCGCTTCAACTGTGTTTCCGGAAATGGGCGCTCCCAGAACAGTTCCACCAATTAAATTGCTTAGCCTTTGTAATGAATTCATTATTTTCACGAAAAAATTCTTCTGAGCAATCTATCAAAATACTGGGGTAAATAGTCAATATTTCTCAAGAAAAGGGAAATCTGAGTACAGCCCTAACTACTGATGCAGGTTAAGAATGAAGTCATTCTGAAACAGATAATCTGTGATAAAAAAGCCGAGCAAACATACTCATTACATGGACGTATCACTCCCAGACAATGTAGCATTATGAACCGTTAAAACAGAATAGAATTTGAGCATCATTGAAATTTGCTATTCAATGACTTTCACTTGCACGTTTCGCAGCAGTTGAAGTAGCGCTTTATGAGATAGCTTATAATGCCAAGTTGCTATACAGCACAGCGCAAGGAATTGCATTTGCAATGACAGGTAAAGCTTCATATCAAAAGAGTTTCAAAACTTATCATGCTGAGGCATTTTTTTCAGGTGGTTGTTGTGAGCATGAAGATAAAAAATTAGTGGATGAGTAACATTTTTTTTTTGCTCTTGTGCAAGAGAACTTGATGATGATGCTAGTGATGTAGCTTGTTGAATGATGCTGTTGTTTCTCTGCCTCACCCATGCATTTACATCAAACATCATGAAAACATCGCAGGTATGATTCTTACATCACGCTTGTTTCTGTCTCGGGCAGGTTTTTATGATTATGAGGAATTGGTATTGGTATGGGTTTCATGTATTTTGGATTATAAAAGTTTTTATTAAATCACGACCATCGAAAATATTTTGTTAACAATTTTTTCTTCAAAATCGTTTGATCGCGCCAATTAACGAATGCTTTGCTAATCTGGTCCCCAGATTTTAAAAGTTCTGTCGAATGAGCTAGTTACGATGTATTCTCCATCTGGGGATAAGTCTACACACATCACTTTCCCGTCGTGACCCTGTAGGGTCTTCAATGGCTGCCATGTTTTGCTCAACCAAAGTTTTACGGTTTTATCGTATGAAGCAGTGGCAACAAAGTCTCCGCCGTTCTTTTGAAACTTGACACATGATACTAGATTGGTATGTGCTGGCATTGTATACAAAACGTTTCGTTGGCGCAAGTCCCATACTTTACATGAGTTATCTTCGCTTCCTGTTATAACTTGGTAGCCGTTGGGGGAACAATCCACTCCGTAAATGGCTTTGAGATGACCTTCAAGAAACATTATACAACTTCCGGTTCGCAAGTCCCAAACTCGACCGAATGAATCTACTCCGCTATAATACAAAATAATTTAAAATCGTTAAGTTGTTTATAGACACAATACTATATAGACAACGTATACCACCTATGCTTACCCAGTCACAGCAAGGGATCCGTCGACATGAAATGATATGCAATACACAGCTTTGCTGTGACCTTCTTGATGCAAAACTTCTTCCTGTTGCTCCAGATCCCAGAGCCTCCATGAATGGTCGTAACAACAAGTGGCTAAAAACCGTCCTGAAGGGTGGTATTGTACTCGCGATACCCTCTGCGGATGACCAGGTAAGTCTGCTAATGGATCGTCACTAAGTTCATAAAAGTACACATCAAGTCATATTTCTCGTGGGTTTCTATGTTATAAATTAATTAATCTTGGTTGTACTCACCACGTCAGACTCCACAATTTGACAGAACCATCTGCACCACATGATGCGAGGCAGCATGCTTCATCTTCCAAACTGATTGTAGCTTGAGGATGGAAGACAACTGCTCCCACGTGATTCATATGGCCCTTCAAGGTTCTAATAGGCTTGCAGTCTGGAGATGACCAAAGTTTTATCAAACCTGACCTGGTAAAAACATTATGAACGTGGAGTATGAAGACTGAATCCTACAAATGACATAGATTAGATGCATGTAAATTTAAATTACCAAGACGCGGTGGCGAGAACTTTTGAATTGGGACTAAATTGAACAAACGACAGCGGTCTGTTGTCTCCTACTTGACTGTACTGAATCGTCGATTGTTGTAGTTTCTTGGTGAGCTCATGCCTTTTGGCCGTGCCAATATTTTCGGGAATATTTTGCTGGTTTCTGGCTTCGTCAAGCCTTGCCTTGGCTCTAGGCAAGGAATATTCTACAAATTTTATAAAATGTTAAAAACAAATTCACCCTCAATGAAAGTCAATCCACTAAATTCACTTTCTCACCAGCAATCCATCTCCTCGCTTCCCGTAAACTATCCGGACCTTCATGATACCAAGTCACCTCTTGCTCCTTTTCTTTCGTCGCAGGTTTTTCCAATTCAAGTTGGTCTCGTTTTAATAAAACTTCCAAACCATTTGTTCTGGTACAAAGAAAAAGTTCAAGATTCTTTAATACTCAATCAATTGTAATATCATTTGAGGGATCTTCATTAAAAGTAATTTACCTTGAAAGTACTTCTTTCAGTCTCTCACGCCTGTCGGCCGGCCCTTCTCCAAAATAACAAATAGGTTCGCCCAAAGTTCTCAAATCTTTTTTACACCTCTTGCTCCTTTTCTTTCGTCGCAGGTTTTTCCAATTCAAGTTGGTCTCGTTTTAATAAAACTTCCAAACCATTTGTTCTGGTACAAAGAAACGTAGAAGAATCTTACATGTTGTTATTCTATGACACTAATACTCAATCAATTGTAATATTATTTGAGGGATCTTCTTCATGAAAAATAATTTACCTTGAAAGTACTTCTTTCAGTCTCTCACGCCTGTCGGCCGGCCCTTCTCCAAAATAACAAATAGGTTCGCCCAAAGTTCTCAAATCTTTTTTGACTTCTTCATCATCTGTACTTACGTTCATTAACCGTGCCCGCTTTCTCCGCTCCAACTCTTTCACCACTTCTTCCTTATCTTTCGATAGCTTATCTTCGATTTCAAAGTACTCTGGGAAAGTAAGGAACCAAAACACATGCATTCACACATGAGTAAAGTAAAGAGTAAACCTTTCTAAATACAACTCACCATTTGAAATGTTGATGTTGCCAGCTTTGACAGCGCTGGAAATTGCGCTAACATCATCTTGCCCTTTCGGCATCCTGCCAAGAAAGGATTTGTTAAGTAACAGTGTGAGCACTAGTTACAATGCACATGAATCTAAATCCTTGATAATTAAACCAATTCAACTGTTTAATTACAATTCAAACTTTACTATCCAGAAAGAAAATGATCGAAGTCAATTGGGAGAGCCGGAAGACAACAACAGAACACAAAAACATTGCTTTCCATTCGCGCCAATAATTATGGGGCAAACTGGTACTAGTGCTACTCTTGATGCTCATGTTCGTTGATGACACGCGAAATTGCAATTGGCTTTGTCTGTTCCATGTAATTTTCATATGAATGAAAAAAAGGTAAGCAAAATACTCAAAACCAACCTTGGATTTTTTTACTTGATAATTTTGATTTTTATTCAAAACTTTCAGTTTTTTCGCGAGGAAAATAGTTGCGACCGCTTTGACGTTATTTCCGAGCGGGAAATCAGCTAGTTTTGAAGATTTGATTGGCATTCCTTGCAAAAAAACGAAAATTAAAATTTCAAAACTGTTCAAAGCTTCAAGATCAAATGAATAAGTGTTTAAACTCACATTTTGATAAAAACCGATATTTCCTTCACAGCCAGTTTCAAACTATGCAGATGGGCGAGGTACAACAGCTCCATTGCATTTTCGTTGTTGCACCCAGTAAACATCATCTTATCAATGAAATCCCTGAGCCCATTAGATGGCGTACTTATCAGCAGCGTAAATAACGTCTTCGATGTCTCTCACACTCTTCCAGTTGAGAGTATCCTCCGCACTTCCGGAGTACATGTAAGTTAGCAAGCTCTGCATAGCTTTTGGAGTGACGTCTTTAATTTTCACAGTTCCAACCTGGCTCTCAGTCATTCCGGAGGCAAACATGGCTGCAAACACAGGGCTCCTTGCAGCGAGTACCCCCCGATGCGCCAGAAACTTTGTTTCTTCATCGTCCTCGGGATGCTGGAGAATAATGGTTGTATCCGCATTGATTCCGTGTTTCAGCATCTTTCTCAACTCATCGACGAGTATGCCACAGTGATATTTCCGTGCCCTGTCCGTGGAAAACCTATCCATTAAGGTTATCTCTGACTTGGTCCGTTCCAAAGACCTCAAATGGACTGTGAAACGGATTTCTACGTGTAAAGTGTTATCCTCGCCAAGAAGAGGAGGACATTTTTGCTTGACGTCGTCGGCCGTTCTCAAGTCTTCCATTGTAAACAACTTGCGGAAGCCGAGACGCTGGTCGATTTCGAAATTAGGGATGCAAGTTCCTAAATCATTCCCCCAAAATAGAAAATAAATTGACAGGTGGTGATTTGAGTTACTTATGTCGTGTTATACTTTTTTGAATCCAGGGCTCTCCAGTTCCAGAGCGCCGAATGGTGCACTCGTAGTAAATGTAGACAGGCTCTTCGGAGCCATGCTCATTTTCGTTAACCTGATCGACCGCAGTTTCCTCATCGGTTTTAGTCAAGTTTCCGTTTTGATCGGAACTCGCCTCTGCATCTTTCTCGGTCAGGCCTGTTGCCTGATGGAAGGTCAGAGTTGGTAACCGCTTCAGGAAAAGACCAATGTTGTCTTCGTTTTTCATGCGTTGCAGGTTAAAGCACCAGCGGGAGGGTTTGTTCAGAGTGTGACCGGCAGTGAAAATGCAAGTTTCATTTCGAAGGAGATCCTTGAGCTCGCAAAGCGCGTGAAAATCTTGGATTTTCCAGTTTATCAGGGTGACTTCCCGTCGGGCCTTAAAATGTAAAAACATGTTTGTTTTGAACATGAAAGTCTTGCAGATGAAATGAAAAGTTCGTGTTTTAAAAGAGAACTGCTTTTACTCCCGATGTCCAGTTAATCTTTATCCCTTCTCTGAACACCTCTCTGCTTGACTTTGTCAAAGCTTCATTATCGGTTGTCGACGTGGCGCTCCAGTTTAAGGGACCTGATGGCGCTGCTGATTGTACGCCTTCATCCACCAAATCTTAACGCAAAAACATGTTAAAAACGCAACAACAACGTAAAAAACTTTAGGGTTCAAAATTCATACAATGTTCCTTCTTCGAAACACAGGCGCAAGTGGCCAATTTTCCAAAGCATCCAGACATCTTTCCCATTTTTTTGTGTGTGCTTTCCTTGGCTCGTCCTGTGTACAGTCAACAACTTGGTTTCAAAATTACAGGTGTTGCTGTTTGTCTCGGTCGTAGGTAACTTTTAATTTAGCCAATTATTCCACGTAATTGTGTCTACTAGACGGTTATGTGCGAGAGTAAGCACTCGTAATAGCATATCCTACAAAAGAAAATATAAATGTGTTCATCTTGAAACTTGCATTGGTAGAGAATTTACAAAAAATGTTTTCGGGTTTTATGTATTTTTACTGTCTTGACGATTGCCGTTTTCTTAGCAGTTACTGGAATTTGGAGGGAAAGATAATTTACTGAAGGGAGCGAGCAGTCGATGTCATTGTTTCACCGGCAGTTTTCACAACGTGCAACCATCGATATGAATAAACTTGATGGTCACGGTCACGGTGAGAACATGAAGACAAGAGATACAATTTACCTTTGCATAATCTTTTTGGTGCTTTTTGTTGCAAGCGTTTTTAAAGAACGGTATTGAAAGTCGTAATGGATTTAGGCTCTAACTTCTCGGCTAATTTTGAAGGCTTGCGCACTCTGCATGAATTTTGTTCTCAAGCCTATCTTGTAGCTTGAGAATTTTCTCTTCCAGATTCTGAAAAGATCCCAACTCATGCAGAGTGCGCAAGGGGCGAAATCAGGCGTCAACGAACGCCATTTTTCGCCTTGAGAATAGCAGTGATACACTGTTCTCTGCATGGTTACGATATTTTTTCCGGTATTTTTTAAAATGTAAACAGAACTGTAATCCTTCCATGAAAGTATTGCGAGGAGGTAGCCTTAAACATGAAGATGGGTTTGGTTGACGATTTCTGAATTTTAGAATTTTGTAGTGCCAAAATTGCAACAGTATATGTAAGTCTGGGCAGGGCATATCATTTTGTAGTGTCAGGAATGCTCACCCTGAAGCTGCTTAGTTAAGAGTAGACATACCCTCTTATCTTACACTTTTCCTCCGCCCCACTCTTTTCAACAGTTCAAACCAACAGTTACTTAACACAGTAGTTCATTTGTTCGCACTATTTTTAAAGTTCGCTTAGCGTTGTGTACAAGTATGTAATTTACTATTTTCATTGTAAAAACCAGAACTCACTCACAGTGCTCTCTCAGAACGACACAGCGCTCAGTCAAAACGACACAGCGCTCTCTCAGAACGACACAGCGCTCACTAAGAACGACACAGCGCTCACTCAGAACGACACAGCGCTCTCTCAGAACGACACAGCGCTCACTCTGAACGATACAGCGCTCACTCTGAACGACACAGCGCTCACTCTGAACGACGCAGCGCTCACTCTGAACGAAACAGCGCTCACTCTGAACGAAACAGCGCTCACTCTGAACGACGCAGCGCTCACTCTGAACGACACAGCGCGCAATATGAACGACACAGCGCGCAATATGAACGACACAGCGCTCTCTCAAAACGACATAGCGTTCACTCAGAACGTCACAGCGCTCTCTCAGAACGACAGAGCGCTCACTCAGAATAAGTGTCGGGAGTCAGAATCAGAAATAAGAGTATGCACATCGGAAAAACTTGGCGAGGGTGAGAGTCTCGAGCTGGGAATCGAACCTGCATCTCTTTCTGTCTGGGAATTTGCTCCACTGATTGAGCTTCCTGGCACTGGTTGTCATAGACTCGTGTACAAAATGTGGTATATGACTGTCATTCAACACACGCACTGGGCAATGACCTCCTATCACATGAACAATGACCTAACCCGAGTCTCAATCCAACTTCCGTTTATACTTCAGGCAGATATGTTTTTACCTTTAATACACAATATCCAGCTCTCGACGTCGTCAGAGACTGTAGGTAAACCAGACAACTTAAGGTAATTTAAG
>VICI01002762.1:0-15416 GCA_019593645.1 Akabosia matsudoensis
ATCTTTTTTTGCTGAAGAAATTAAAGTTAGACGCAAAGTCTGCAAGGCACACAGATTCTAAAGGACGCGGTCGTTTTCCGTATCGATCCAGCATTCCTTTTACGTATATATCGTCGGAACCCTCATCTAGACCATCAAGCTCCTTTTGAGGACGAAGCATTCCAATCCTGTCGTCAGGGCGGGCTGTGTTAATGTAAACATCTTGCCTTGAGCAGCTTGTGTTAGGGAGACCCAACAAAAACGCGGCTGCCTCTTGTTGTGACGTTTCGGAACCATTAATCAACGTAGTACCAAACTTCAGCAATTTTTCTTTCATCGTATGGTTACCGCGGCGAATATCACGTAGGCATGCTTGCAATAACTTTGAAACTCCTCCTTCCGATTTTGAAACATAGCTGACACAATATTTTGCACATGCGTATGTGTCCAGTACGTACTGTATATCCATATTTGCCCTCCAAGTTTGAAGAATGGTTTTATTGTAGCCATTTATGAATGCCGCATTCGTTTTTCTTTTCAGGAAAACAGTATTCCTGTTAACACTTGTTCGTATCGCATTGATATATTCTTCCTTCGTTAGTCCAAGTTCATCAAGGAAATTGCTGAAGGGAACATCCTCATCACAGTCACGTCCTTTGGTTTCAAGATAAGTCACAATCGTTTTGAAGTCGTTTTCCATTTTTTTCTTAACATCAGGGTTGACATCGCTTCCATGAGGCTTAATTATCCTAGTTTTATGCATCGGTGGTTGTGGAAATCGAAATCGGCATTTTCTCTGATTCCCAAACCAACGGCGACAGGTGGCTGCGTGTTTGTGGTTCTGAAGCCCTACTAATTCCTTCATATCATCACTATCATCCTTCTCACATGTAATGAACTTATCAATAAAGTTGATCACGGCTGCTTCTGACTCTGGATCATCTATTAAAACGACAGAATTAAATACTCAATTATACTTATAATAAATAAATAGTAAAATTGATACACGTGAAACTGGTAACCTTCAACGTAAACAGGCGCGTCCCGCATCCAGTACAAGCCATGTACATGCGCTGATCCTCTCATTTGGTATTCAATTCGACTAAAATGATCGATAACATCATGTGGAGAAAATATTCCTTGCTTTGGTGGATTCGGTTTTAGCAGGGTGTTTTGAAAGGCACGGAATCTGTGGTCAAAGTGGCGAATGCAAGTAACAGGATCTGAGCGAATTAGGTCGCATTTCCTGTCATAGGGAAGCTCTCTTGCCTGCTCCTCTGATATAGTTACGTTATCTACGATCTTAGAGAGAGATTGAAGTAGAGGTTCCCATTTTGTTTCCGCGGCCGAGAGGGTGATGAAGAAGGAACATTTTCCAAGCGATCGCATCATGGATATAACTTTCTTTTGTTGTTTTTTCCAGTAGGCTGGAGTTGATCTTATTCCCTGGAACACAACATAACCGTTGTCCAGTTGTATCATACTTTCAAGAAAACCAGGCTGTCGAATGTTTCCTGCGGTGATGCTTGCTCCCGACCTCTGTTTTCGCATACATATTTGTATTGCGTCACGAACTTTTTGGTTAAAAGACTTCTTGAAGAGATAGAGCAGGTACGTAGGGTTCCTTACACAAATCCTATTTCTGTTCCGGATTTTGGACTTGAAGAGGTCTGTATTAGTAAGACGTATCCCTTCTTTTAACTTTCGTTTTTGTCCTCCAAAAATTGATGGAAATGTTAGTTCTTCCACTGTCATGTCCTGCAAGAATGGTACTGGGCGCTTTCCTTCCCCGGGAGCAATTCTGTAACCCATTGTCGATGACTCTGTGTCCATGACTAGAGTTTCCGAAGGGTAAACCCTGGCAAGCACATCTTCGTCGTCGTCTGAAAACAACAAAGAACAATATATATGTGGAGTAAATATGAGACGGCGTCCATATTTTTAATTACCGCACCTTCAGATTCTTCATCATCTTCCTTTCTTTGATCTGGCTCTTGTACTGGTTCAGATTGAAACTCCTCAGAAGAGCCTATATTAAGAAATAACATGTTTCATGTCATAAATGTTTATTTTTATGAATCATTCTTAATTGCGCTGTACCTTCAATTGAGCCCTTCCATGCATCTGATAGAATGATATCCTTTTCCATGTAAGCCTCCTGCTGTATCAGGTGTTCCATGGCCATCCGTACATGAAATGGACGGATTCGTTCATGCCAGACAGGATTTCGATAGCTCAATTTTCTTAGCAGCTGAACTTGGACGGTGGATGTCTCCGACATACTCCTTGGGAGAACAGAAGCACAGACATCAAAGTCATTCTCGACATTGATAACGTTTCCCTTCAGTTTAGATTGCATCTCGGGTCGCGCTAATCTTATCTGCATGAAAGGTAAATAAGGAGAAACTAGTCGCTCCTCCAGTGGGGTCAGACTCTGCAGATACACGTGAAACAAACAATATTAGCATACTCCAAACCAAAACCTAATGCTATTTATCTATGTATTATGTTATATTTGCTCCACGTGAATCACCTTCACAAAATCTGGAATATCGGGAAAGTCCAGGCCGTTCGCAAGACACAGTTTATGTACTCGTTCCCCCTTTTTGGTTTTTGCTAAAGTATTGGAAGTTTTTGTGCGTCTTTTGGATCCACGTGATGCTTTAGTCGCAGTTTTGTAGCATGTGACACACAAACGATGAATGTTTTGATCAACATACAACAGCTGACTTATCTCCTCCTGTTTTAACCCGTGTGTTTTCAGTTCTTCACCAGTGACGACTTTAGTGGAAGTAATGTAAAATAAGCCTCCACAGCAGGAACAGATGTACTCTGGAGATTCCCTTATCTTGTTTTTAAATTGCTCAATTTGATTCAGCAATCCTGAAGTTCTTAGCCTGGTTCGGGTCTTACTTGCCATGTCAATCACTGCGTCGTGTTTCCTTTTCTGTGGTTCTTGTCTTGCAGCTGCCCGTTGATTTCTATCTTGAATCCTTTCCGACCGCCGAAGAACCGGGTTTTGGCGAACTTGTTGATGAGCAAGAGTATTTCGAAGTTGCTCCTGTGTCCTTCGCTCAGGATCCTGGCGAACTTGTTGATGAGCCAAAGTATTTCGAAGTTGCTCCTGTGTCCTACGCTCAGGATCTTGGCGAACTTGTTGATGAGCTATAGTATCCCGAAGTTGCTCCTGTGTCCTTCGTTCAGGATCCTGGCGAACTAGTTGATGAGCTATAGTATCCCGAAGTTGCTCCTGTGTCCTTCGCTCAGAATCCTGGCGAACTTGCTGATGAGCCAAAGTATTTCGAAGTTGCTCCTGTGTCCTACGCTCAGGATCTTGGCGAACTTGTTGATGAGCTATAGTATCCCGAAGTTGCTCCTGTGTCCTTCGCTCAGGATCCTGGCGAACTTGTTGACGAGCCAAAGTATTTCGAAGTTGCTCCTGTGTCCTTCGCTCAGGATCTTGGCGAACTTTTTGGTGCGCTAGTTTATCCTTCAGTTTCTCCTGATTCCTGTATTCAGGATTTTGACGCAGTTTAGCGACACGTTCTCGCTGCCTTTTACGTTTCTCCTCCTCGCTTATCTTCTTTACTTTAACCATGTTTGAAGTAGAACGGAACCGGTGTCGACCTCTGATTCACTGGAATCTCCTACAGCAAAACGAAACAGTAAAAGTTTGATTTTTCATTGTACTGATTTTCTCATGTTCAAGGTCTTACTTAATAGTACACTGAAGCTTCACAAATTATCGTGGTTTGTTATTACTTCTTGCGATCCTTAATCATCAATGACTTAACTAGGAACAAAAGTGTTGAAGACTTTTTATTTAAAAAAATTAAAACATTGATTCACGTGAAACAAATTAAACTTACCTCGCTTCCTTTCGAGTAATCACTATTAATGTTCACTAGCTAAAGATGTTAATTAGTAACAGTCGGGAAACGCTTCTTCCTAAATTACACGGTTTACGAATCGGTCCTAGTAAAACACTTTTGGATCGTTTTGACCCCCTCCGTAAAATTCTTTAAACTTGTTAGCACTGGAAATGCACTTTGGATTTCATGTTTCGAGCGTGTTGTAATGATTGTAATGTATTCACAGTAGTGTTTTGCTATCCCGCTTGTGCTTTGAGAAAAAACAGAAAAACATTACTGAGATACACATGCACAGCTGGAAATCAAGGAAGGCTAATCCCATTCTTGCTTTTCGTACGTATAGTCCTGTACCGGGTGTACCAAAATAGCGGAGGTATGAAATGCTCACTATCGAAATATGCAATAATTTTTATCGTCATTTACGAAGCACTATCGTCAACTTTCGTCACCGTGTTACTCGTAAACGTTACAAAATTAGACCCAGGTTTCTGAAGTAAAATTAATGTACCCAAGTAGTACCATCGAAATATACAATAAAAATTTCCCCTCATTTACGAAGCATTATCGTCAACTTTCGTCACCCCGTAAGTCCTCAACGTGACGAAATTAAACCCAGGTTTATGAAGCAAAATCATTGTACTCCACGGGTAATATCGAAATATGCAATAAAAATTTCCCCCCATTTACGAAGCATTATCGTCAACATTCGTCACCCCATAACTCGTGAACGTGACCACCTGACAACTTGAAACTTTAGCAGCGAGACCCTTGTCCAATGACCCTTATGTACGAAAAATATGAACCTTGGGCTCCTCCTAGTTTTGAAGTTATAAAGCTTACAGACGGACAGACGGACAGACAGACGGACGGACAGACAGAAGAGACGATCCTATAAAGCAGCTTTCGCTACTTAATAATTTTAGCCACGACCTCATGGTATACAAAAATATGACATAGTTCTTCAGATCCCTCCCTGCAGATAAGCGTACAGAAACTTTACAAGACTGTCGGGGTAAATACTGAATAGCTTCACTCGTCTATTACGATAACATCTATAAGGTCACTATCATTAGAATATACAAGTTGATGATGTTTTGCCGTTTATATACATGTCAAGTTGATTATCTGTCTGGAGCCGGGAGAATATGTCACGAAACGGACAGACGGACAGACAGAAGAGACGATCCTATAAAGCAGCTTTCGCTACTTAATAATGTTTCTCAGAAATTTTGTATCGACATATCATTGTGATAAAAACTTCATTTCTAGGTTTCTCATACGAAATAGAAAGTTTTTTTTCAATCTAAAAATGAGGGGGATGCATAGCAAAAAGGAGAGCATCTTCAGAGTTTTCATGGAAGCATAGAAGATTGATATAGTATGTTCAATAATAGTTACAGCTACCTTTCACATCATGTCCCGGATAAATTTTATCCTTTTCTGGAGAGCATGGGCGCACATTTAGAATGGGACTGGAAAGGAATGAGAATTCAATGTATGTACATGTATCCACATAGACCATTCAGCAACATGGATGGAATAAACTAGTAAGTGGCCGTACAAATTTCATTGAATTGCTGGTCGCTTTCTCGCCTCTCACTTGTTCGCCTGGGTAGTGAAAGGATACACGAAAATAAAGCAACGGTTTTCTCGCGATATTCATCTCACTAAAGTCGTTATACGATTTTCTCTTGCTGCTGTTGGAATTCTAGTTCACATGGTCCTTTTTTTGAAATATTTAGTGTGAGCATGTGGCTATATAGCTGATATTTGTTCAAAAGGAAAGACCAAAACTCTGTCTCTGACTTTCCGTACGTATACAATCGTTGCCATATAGCAAAGACATGTGTAGCAAGTTTGGAATGGAATGCGAGCTCCGGAATCAAATAATGAAAGAGAATGTTGCACAGAAGAAAGTACATTGGAAAGCCTGGAAAGTTGAAATTTGTCTTGTGTGTTTGCGTGTGCATATGTGTATTGTGTATGGAATGCTTCGAGCAAATAGATGCTCTACTGGTTGAACAAAAGTTTAGAGCGAGGAGTCCCTTCAGCTTTCAGGATTCCCATTCATATAAACCCTGTGTTTCGAATATGTGGAGCACACACGTTGCCGCTTAGCACAGGTTTGTTTTTGAAGCAAAGGAACGTGGTGGAAGGAAAACAGGAGTGAAAGGAATCCACTAAACAGAGAGACCAAAGCAGACTACTGGAGATAGAGACTATCCACCGAAAAACAGGAAAGAAACGAGTTGGCTTGTATACAATGTAAAACTTGTCGTGCATTTTATTGAAAAAGCAAGCTGTAGTTCGTCTACGTTTTTAGGACATACCCACATTGGAGCACTCATTCGCACACATTTTCTCCATTGTATTTGCTCTTGGTTTTTTGTTCATGTCTTCCAGAACTCTTCATAGAGTATGTTGTTGAATATGAGGAGCAGTAGTTGTTGAAATACTCTCTCGTATACACAAAGGCATACACTCGCACACACTTTCTCCTACTCGACTTACGAAGGAGTCAGCTCGTTTTTTCTCTTTATTAGAGAACTCGAGTTTTCGTCCTCTCTTTCAGAACTGACCTACTCCTGGAGCGAGCTGGTTGTCTCTCTTCACTGTCTCCATCTGAAATTTTCTCAGTAGTAGTGACTCGTCATGCTTTCTTCAAACTTTACTCATTATTTTTCTCACTGTACATTTCCGTTCCGTGCTCACTTTCTCTAGTTGTCCCAGTCAGCTGAAAGTTGACAAGGGGATGTCAGTGGTTGCTAACATTATTGATAATAACTTAAATCCTCTTCGTATTCCTAACTCGATCTTTGCCCACGTAGTTTCGTTCTTTTCTTAAACAGCCTATCATTGTAACCGGTGAGTTTGGAGATTCAAACAGAAAGTAAATCGTCGCTTACGGGTACTGGTGAAAATCGTCTACAGTATACTTGAAAGAAAGAAAACACCATCATCTTCTACTGGCGCTATTGACACTTTCTTCTTTGAGTTAGTTTGGACATTATTGGAAGGAGCTTGTTCACTTGTCAATCAGTTGTCATGTTGACTAAGAAAATTCCAAGTAATTACTGAATCATAAAACTTCGGCCCTACTGCACAAGTATTTTTTACTGACAGCAGAAAAACTGTATCCATAACGAGAAACTCCATCGCTCATGTAGCTTCACAAGTTGACAACACATATATATAACAATACAGTGATCTGACAAAAGCTGTCTGTCAACAATTAGCTGGATGACTGAGTCCGCACAAACACTGGAAAATTACATAAGAAAGTTTGTTCGGAGCCAACACGAAAAAGACAAATAGACTTCATGATCCTGTAGAATGCTCTCCAGTTTATTTCTTCAAACATTGAGAACCATTTGTACACAGAAAATACGTAACTCAACCACGTGGTAAAATAATGTAGAAAACCGCACGTTCAAGTTTTCCAACTTTCTCTCAGCTACATCGTACCTGCATCACCGAAAAAGTCAATCAAAATAAAATATGTAACCGGTATTTTTTCAAATTTGCTAATAAATACAATCTAGAAAACCTAGTTGGTGTAACGTCAAGTTTCGATTGGTCAACTCTCGTAGTTGTTTGAACAATATTATTTTTGACTCCAAGTACAATACGAAGAGATCCATAGCTTGAAAACTACCATAGTGCACTCACTGAGACTTGTCAACACATTCAGTTCCCGAATCGACATAGAACTAAACCTAATCAGGACAATCCAGCCGCAACAAGCACAAGCCCTTCTCAAATTTATCACGGATTCATCATTTTCGAATGACGTGATTACTCTCTCCACGAAAGTAAGATATTTTAATGTGAAACCCGTGTCCGAAGAAATCTATTCAAAATAGGGAAGGCTAAGAAGAAAGTTGGATCAATGCACATTTCCACGGCGGGTGAGCAAACGATATCCAATCACTTTTACACTACTTGCATTAATTTAATAATATCGTCACGCTACAGTTAAAATTTATTAAACTTTACTTAAAATTCAAGGTTGAATAGGTTTCTGCTTGTTTATTTTCATTAAACATGCACGCATAATGTAAGCCTTTTTGCATCGTTCCTTGTTGTTCGTGACAAACTTCCCTTTCGTAAGGAATGTTTGTCGTGTGTGTGTTTAGGATATCAGCATACTACATACCAGCACTTGTCGTCAAGAATAAGAACACTTCATTTTTTATCTTAACTTGCTGAAAGTATTATCAAAAGAAACTGTGGCCCTCTCGCACTTTCATTTGGTTGAATTTCGTTCACGTCTACAAAGTTTAGCCTAGTTCAAGGAAAAGCTTTAAATTGTACCCGGTTTCCCTTGTGTTCAGTCACACGTGTAAAGCACAGTGTAAACTTTACACTTACATTCAGGAAGAACAAACTCAGCAGAGCTATGCAACCTAAGAATGTAAGCAGTAAAAAAGAATTGTTTACACCATTTTAGTTTTAGAACAGCTAAAGTGTATTCCGTGAATAGGGCTAATCCGGAGAAACTGTAGGCCCACACGTCCATATGCGACATGTTTCTTACCAGGTGAGTTTTATTGGATCGTTCTTCACCCGGTTCCCATTTATCACTTGTCAAAACTTTTCTTGGCTTAAATTGGAACTTTAGACGTTTGGCTGATCATCCTTGTTGGGCAAAACTCATTGAAGGTTAAGACAAATTAGCTGCTTACAGCAGCTTCCTACATTAGCCAACCATATCTGTAGAGATAGTATGAATAGTCATTGTATTTTCATGCTGCATGAGTTAGTACCGTCCGGTCCTTTGGAAGGGCAACTATAAAAAGACAAAATCAGAGTAAACATGCGACTTGCATGAATGCAATCTGTTAAGCATATACACTCTTATTGTAATCCTGACATTGTTACCAACAGCCACCGACACTACAAAAAATTTCTATTCGAACGTTCGAGCCTACGATCACGGATCATGAACAACAAATAAGCTTAAGAACAACCGGAGCCAGCTTTTGAAAAGTCTAAAGAACGGAAGTACTGTTGTACTTTTCTTCGTCAAGCGGTTGTAGCCATTCAAGTGATTCGCCTTTTGGTCTATGCATACGAGGAAAATGTAAATGTACAAAGTAACCAGAAATTATAGATAGTTCGATTATTATTATACTCCTTACTCCTACTACAAAATTATATCTTTTCGATGCATTTTTTGTGATTTAAAAAACAAAATAACTACGTTTCCTTTCTTATAGAAAGTCAGGTTTTACTATAGTCGTTTGTGACACGTCAAAAAAAATTCATTGATATGATTTTCCGTTGGTACAGATTTTGTGGCATACACACCTTCAGTACCTATTGTGACATCACAAAAAGACCCAAAACAAAACAACTTCCCTTTTATTCTCCTCATACCCAGTGTGGTTTAGAAAATAGGAGGACGAAAGAAGATCGTTTATGCTATGTTTACTTCGGTTTCTTTTGTTACCTGCTACTTGAGCTATAGCAACATGTAGACTGTAAACAAACCATCGGAAACTATTTATGACAGTATGAAGTTTGCTCTATAAAGTTTGAGACTGAGAGTGTGGGTGTATGTATAGGGTCATCAAATTGGTTACAGGGACCTTTCCAACAATGTAGTTTCCATAACAATTGACACACACCTTTCTTTTTTACATGCTTAAGTTTCCTTACTACAGGTTGTAAAAACCAAATAAGTGTGTATTCAATTGTAAAATTATTTAAATGGAAATTGAAACAGTTGACAAAACTCGGTAAATATCCCTTTGTCTCGTGTAAACGATTATCCAACTTGGCAACCAACTCCCTTCCTTTTCTGTGTGGCTGCCTCTACCAAGATCGTATTCTACATATTTGTAATGTCTAATTCAAACGATGACTTAGTTGGGATGAAACAAAAACAAAAGCAAGGAACACAACAACTTTGCTTCCATATTTATGAAAGCAGCATGGTAAATGCGGGATAATATGTGCACCATTGTCTAAGTTATTTATGTACTTAAGTATATAAGTATGGAGAATGTTTTACGTTTTTCAATAGCAAGGTATAGCCCGTCAGGAAAGTTTTCCCGATAGCGCATGTTATAAATATGCATACATAACTACACAGGCATGCTTATAATACATACCTAGTTGGATTCGTTTCGTTTGCCTTTTCAAATGAGTGAAGACACCAACTCGTTTTATTCGCCATACGAGAATTACGGAAAGGGCGATGAAGAGAAGACGGATCGGTGGGGCTATAACGTGAAGCCTTTATAAACTTTCTTTCGACTGATAACATCACTCTAAAGTTTGTATGCCAACATTTTCCGGTTGCCGCGTATAAAAATGCATAAGACAAAGTTACTCGAGTATAAGCGTGCATAAAAATAAACAGATGAAATAATCCAAAAGATGGGATTAACTTTATGTTCGTGAATACATCTTCCCTCAATAGGGAACAAGGATAGCAGCTTTCCCCTCTGTTATTCTTGTATCATATACTAAATTTTCATATTCATACTGCCTTTTCTTCCACTGGTTTATTCTGCCGTTTGGCAGCTTTGTCAGAAAAGGCGATTGCATAAAAAAGGAAGGTCATTCATGTACACATATACATTATATAGAATTAAAGAGGAAAAAAAAGGAATGTTGAGTAAAGCTTATGGAGAAAGAGCATAGAATAAATAGCAAACTAATACAAACCTAGCCTTTGCCCTCAATCACTGCTCAGGAGGAGTACAGCTTGCAATAATAATAATACTAATATATACCGATGTTTTCTATGTGTTTGTATTCAAATAAATGTCCAGACGACATTGCTGAACACCTAAGATTCTTTCAAACACTTCTAATAAGGGCTCCACTTGAAACACAAGGAGGAACCGCGAGAAGTTGTTGCCATACGTTTTCTGTCGACTACTGGAAAATAATTCTAGGCTGTCCTCTTGCTGCCATAGTATCCACAACGAAGGTTAGGAGTATAATATACCCCGTGCATAATGGCTCATGTGGGGGTCGTCATTTTCACTGCTCTTCTATTTCATACGGATATTGCCACTAAACTCATCTAAAAGATATTTGATGTCTTCCTATTTTTCTAACTCGCCATAGACTTCTTT
This sequence comes from Akabosia matsudoensis, assembly GCA_019593645.1. Taxonomy (NCBI): domain Eukaryota; kingdom Metazoa; phylum Arthropoda; class Collembola; order Entomobryomorpha; family Paronellidae; genus Akabosia; species Akabosia matsudoensis. Next base: position 10,943 of record VICI01002762.1, read on the forward strand.
CTCTCTTTTTCTTGTAGGAAAATAGAGAAAGTTTTTTTCATCTATAGGTAGTAATATAAGTTTTCCGCGATGACATTTTTCTTTTCAAATGGTTCATACTTTCTTTCGAGTCCTCGTAATACTTAGGTAAAACATCAAGAGCATTCGCTATTTCATAACAATGGGTCAGTTATTCATAGGTTTCAATATGGGTTTTCATTTTTACATCGTAAACTTATGTGCATGTTACAGATTTACACCGAGTTTTATAAACGATCGATAGGATACGTAATAATAAATGGAATAACTTTTACTTGTTTTCAACTCTTGCCTTCGCAGAATAGAAAAATATGGTTGAAACACGCGCACACCTATGCATAGGCTGAACTTCAAAGACTCCCTCTGAGACAATTATAGACAGACAATCCAATGTTTTAGCGTCATTTTCGTTGTTAAAGTTATTCGTGTTGAAGGCAATTTTGTTGTGATCTAGTGACCACAGTACAATTGAAGTACTACATACTATATCAAAAACTCAACTATGGTATGATTGTCATTTATGATATAAACACTGACAGTATATCTTAAGAAAGATGTATCAAATTCCTTCTTTCTGATTTTTTCGATTAAAAAATCTCCGACACCTATGTCTCACTCTTATTGTTAGTTGCAGGTAATGCGAACTGCTTCATTCATGAATGACGTACTACGTACTGTATAGTGTTCATGAGAGAATTGTCCGGGGTTGGAGAATGATGGCTCGTATCAAATGCGAAATAGGGTAAATGAGGACATTTATTGCATAGCATCTTTTCTGGAGCATAAAATACTCAGTTGTAGTTGGCAAGAGAATTCTCGCAAAAAATGTATTAGATAGTTTTTTTATGTGTGTACATACAAAGTACAATGTATTCTCATCTTGCCATGCTCATAACCGTGATTTAGAATTCTCACTAGTTGTTCCTCAAACTACCTAGACTCAGAAATCTCGCCGACGGTAATTTAAATTGCAGGAACAAATATTCGCATCATTTTAAATGCAAAATTCTTTCCTCTGGAGATGCCGTATAAGACAAAAAAAGCGTTGGAATGAATAGCAAAGTTTTTCTTACAATGCTATCCACAGTTAGGAAAGTGAAAGCCATTGTACTGCTCGTGCTTTAAGCCCGTTCCGATGAAGATGGGTCTGGGTCTTTAAAACTCTCAAGAATGATTCTACTAAATGCTGATGACGAGCTCGTTTGCATGTATATAAAATACATACACGCTGTCAACGTGCCCAGAAAAGAAGCTTCACATACCGACATTTTCCTTTATACTTAGCTGTTAAATGCAATGAAATGCAAATTAAACGTTTATGTTACCTTTTACCTTCTATGACTTTTTATCTTGAAAGCCTGTATAGTCTCTATTTATTATAATAGAATTCATTTGTGCGTTATTAACTGATGTACGTTTTGAGATTTTGAGACATATATATATACAGCTGTTAGCAAATTGCGCTTGTGTTTCCCTTTCACTTCATCAGAATGTGATCATGGCAACTAAAAAAGTATGAAAGAACTTCAACGAGAGATGTAGGAAGAGAAAGAGGTAGAAAGAAGGGTGAATAACGTTTCAAACCAATATACATACTCATGTACGTTAAACATAGCTTTGGTGCCAGAAAGGGAGCATATTTTTATGTTGAAAGCATTTTCTTAGTCTTGTTTTTTGTTTGTTGGAGATGACAGAGTAAAAAGTAAGGAAATCGTCTGAAAGGGTAAAGGAAGAAACAGCTTCGAGGAATAGGAAACAAGCAAATGCACCTTTTACGCTACGAGGCAAATCTTGTTGTTATTTAATTTTAGTGAAAGCTTGGTTTGTTTCGTTCGTTTTTTTCTCCGTGTATCGTATAGATTTTATTATATGCAGCGAAAAAGTAAGGAAATGTTATTGACATGCCTAAATAACATGTCTCTCTACGCCATTAAGATTTCCGCCGTTTCAACTCAAAACCTCTGCTGATCCATTACGTTCAACGTTGAGAGGATTCACTGAAATGAAACCGCTCAAGTATTATCAAATTTGAATTGTTACTATCTGACTCTAAAATTAATGATACATAAACCGCGATGTTTACGAATTCATTTCTCTTGAAAACATGAGCTAGAAATTTTCACGATGCTTTTTACAAAATGTAATTATATTGTAATGATTGATGAAATTCCACAAGAATTCAGTTTATTACCTGAGTGTCAATCTGTTACAATTGTTGACTTTATTCTATCAATTCTTCTTCCCAATATGACCATGTGCATGCGATTTGAAGGGATACTGATATTCGATAAAGAACTCTAGAATCAACCTGAATGCCAGTAACGCGAAATAGGGCCAGGGCTTGTATTCAAAAAAGATAAAATTCAGTACACACTCCCTTATAGTTACTGAAGTCTAAATGCGACAATTTGTGCTAATTCGAAGTACGTGCAAACATAAAGTAAAACTGGGCTTTAATTTTATTAGAAACAATGTCGCACAAGCTGGTGGTGTCCTTACATTACGCACTTGTTTTATATATAACCGTATTCCAGTCACCAAAACCCTTTATTATGGTGTCCACTTGTATTTAATTTAATAAATGTGCATATCAGTCACTGTTGCCTTTTACTGCCAGAAGGTTATGAAGTTATATATTTTTAGGAGGTAGTGCAGAGAACCTACATAGTAGTAGTATAGTTTTCTTATGTAAAATGTACAAGAAGGCGACGAAAAACTGAAAGTAACAAGGGAAATATAGAATGGTTGCATTCGTCAAAGCTTGACTACTTTTATCACACGATATGTGTAAATAAACGTATGTGCGAGTATACCCCACGATCTTCACATAGTAAAAAGAGACGGGATTCTGGATGCGAGTCAAGAGAAAGCAGAGAAGATCAACATTTTGGTAAGCGACAGAAAACAAGAATGTACTAAGTTTTTTTGTTAGTTATGTGTGATGTAATAGGATGTAGAGCAGGATGCATAGCCTCTGTAGTGGTTGGTATATTAGTATTGGGCAGCAGGAAAAACATGAAAGTTTGCATTTGCTAGAACACAACGTAATCTTTTCCTTGTTTTAGTTTCTTGTGGCTGTACCTTCTCAATCTTTGTTTCCTTTTGTCCATCGAAGTCTCCTATTCGCTGGAAGTAGTTCAGGTTTGTGTGTTTTCCCTTATAGTGCAATACAAGAATGCAATATTATCCTCATGGGATGAGGGAAATGTTGTCGACGAAGGCTTCTAGAAATGTTTTGATTGCTTTTGTTTCACCTGAATCACCTACACACGGTGAGGATACAGCCACACGATAACGAATAGACCAACCGACTAGTGCGTTCACATCAGACTACGAAACTTTTGACTTGCCTTCAAAAATTTGATAGTCACCGTACAACCTACAAGTAAACAATTCAGAAGTCAATCCAAGAAAATAAAACACTCATGAGCCACAAAACAGTCATGCCTATTCTAGCCGTCATAAAAAGGTAAGGACGAATGAGTGGTTGTATAGTAGTCAAGAATAACCCTCAATTCGACATTAAAAATACATACTATTTACATGCTATGTCACAGTTGCTGTATATGATATCACATAGCTCATAGCACCAAGTAAACAAAACTAAGATTAAAATTGCCCTCCCGCAAACTATGAACTAAAACCACGTTGTTTATTTCAGATTTCGCGTTGGTACTAATAAATTTGTTACTATGGCTTGCACGTTGTGGTAAATAATAATAGTTAAATATCCTGCGTTCATTGTCCACATCACGGATTCTACATGCTTGATATTACCACAAGTCTGTGAGGTAAAAATCGAGTACATTTAACTACTTTACGAGTTTAAGGTTTACCGCGAAACAGTGGGCAGAAACAATCCACCGTAAAATGCCATAATATAGCCCAGTCATTATTGAGTAGAACACTTTTTTGAGACAGGCTTTAATAAGGGGAGGCTATATATTTGAAACAATGCAGTTTTAACAAGTTTTGATCATAGATATGACTGGCTCCAGTTTACCTTTTCTCCCAAAAGTTCCTTATAGAAATTTATTTTTTGATTTGGGTACGATTGGAAACTTAGGCTGCGAACTGCACAACAGGCATGTGTGTGTTTTTCACTACTCTTTTGTTAGTGATATTTCGAGCATAATGTGGAAAATTCGCGTCCTAGGAATATGAACTTGCAAGAAGGAGTACCAGAAAAAATAAAAACAATCAACACTTTATAAAAACACTTTGCATATCTGTATTCTATAAATGAATTGCTAAAAACATCATTTTGCATAAATAAAAATCAAGATTGAGATATAAACTTTGTTTCGATAGTAACGTGTAAGCATGTATTTGTGGGGCTACATAGAAAATGGGTTTCGACTATATTTGTATGAAGCTGTGACAGAATAGCAATTTCGTATTTGAGTATGAAATTTACTACAGTCGGTGGTTTCCTCTTGTGTTGTCACTTGATCTT
>VICI01002763.1:0-15412 GCA_019593645.1 Akabosia matsudoensis
TTTGATATGCATACAACGTCCTCACACACGCCTTTGGGTCTAAAACCAATTGTTTTTATCGGCTGAAAATATCTCTCAACTTGATTTTCTCTTTTACTTTCCCTCCTCTCACTTTTCTTTTCCAAGAGAGAAAGCAGACTCGGCAAGGATAATAATGAGGATAATAAAAAAAAGTAACGCTGTCATGTTGATTTTCAATCCAAAGATTTTTCACACATGCCAAGTATCAAGTGTTGTACTTTGAGGTTTTGATTTTGTGCTTTCCCTCTTAGGAAGAGGTTAAAAAAATCTATTTTCTAAGTACACTTCACCCCAATCACTTTCACTTCCAATCTAAATATCACGTCACACAATAATATCATCTTTGAGCTAGAAAAGGGTTATCTCTTTTCACCCTTATCATGTTTTTCTATAATGCAAAGGGTGTACAAAAAAAATCTGTTTTGCAAATCATCATTTTTTTTCTCTCTCCTTTTCTGTCAGCTTTCTCCCTAGAAGGTTTCTGTTCTCCGCTAGTTGTCGTGAGTGTTCATTTTCCCATAATCTCCAACGGTTTTTTTTTCTTTGCCGTTCAAAAATAGGAATCCTTTACCTTCTGGGCTCAAGTATATTTTAAAAAGAAAGTTAAGTTACTTCTCGTTTCCGTATGTTAGCATCATCACTAAGAAACGAGCATAAAAAAGAAAGGCTTCGTGCTTTTTTAGGTTACGAAGAAGAATACATGATTCATGAAGAAAAGCTTGTTATAGAAGGCGGTACTCTGGAAAAAAATGTGTGATGAAGAGTGAGAGTTATGTGCACACACTGCTTTAAAAAAGTAGTTTTTTTAAGGTGAAAGAAAAAGATGCCTGTCTGTTTTATTTTCATTTTGAGTTGAGTTCTGAGAAGAAGGTGAAATGATAGGGGATGATGATCCGGAGGATAATAATGCGAAAATGTTACTTTGTAAAGAAGAATGGAATGAAAACATAGAGAAAAGGTGGATGCATGTACGGAATGCGGGATGATTACTTTTAAAATGAAAGAATAAGAAGGGTGGTGATGATGATCGTGATGAGTTCTTGAAAGAAATGAAGTGATGTTTGAAAGAGAGAGGGAAAAAATGTATGAAGGATTATTTCTCTCTACTATTTTTGACAGGTTTGTAAAAAAGATTCCGCTCATACGGAAAAGTAAGATATACATATTCCTAAAAGCTTTCACTCATTGATTTTTCTGCATTTTTCGCAAATCTCAGTGAATAGAAGCTACCTGAGTATTTGAGACGAAATCTATTGAAACATGAGCAGAAAATGAATAGGTTACGGATATGATGCATTGTGACAAGAAATCCCGACAAAAAATCATGATGAATTCTTGGAATAAAGATTAATTAGGCTGGGATGATAAAAATTAATAACAGGAATGTGAAAGCTAATTGGGTAATGAAAGCTGAAGGGATTAAATTCAAGGCTGTAATGAGGTATCCGTCTTGAAACGGAAAATTTGACATGCATACGCTTGACATGCAGGCGTGAGTGTTACAAATTTTTCAAATAAATTTCGCCGATAGACACATGTCAATTGAGATATCGACTCGGTGGAATCACTCGGACACGGTTGATTTGTGCTTTTACTTTTTTTCACTTTTGGCTGGAACCAACAGATAAATAATTTTTCAAGCTAGTCCAAGAATAAAAACCTGACTCTGCAACTTTGTATGAACAGTTTGAAATATTAACTTTTTTGCAGCTGATTTCCGTTGAGCCTAAACTGCACTCTTTTGTGTTCCCTTTGAGACATTGCCTGCTAAACTAGTACATTTTATAAGAAGAAAGAATACACATATATACTTGGTCTTTAAAAAAACTTTGTATTTTCATATATTTCTCCAAGTCAATTGTAAAAGTTGTCGTTGCCCCTGTCCTTTTTCTCCTCCTAGACGACTCCTCCAGGAAGTAACTTGTCTGATTGATTATTCTTAAGTGCCACTTTGCCCATAACTACTTCCCCATACTTGTCCACTTTCTTTTGACCTTTTTTGTGTTGCCCTGGTCTGTCGTCCCACAGGATATCAACTTCNCCTGGTCTGTCGTCCCACAGGATATCAACTTCCTGTCGAAGAAGAAAATACATTCTTTCTTTTTATACTTTCTCTCAAGAAACTCTCTCTCTCTCTCTCTCTCTCTTTATTTCAAAAAACTACTTGCAATACTGAAGACGCACTGAACTAATGTTAAAACATTTGTGGAACTGGTCACACAGTGTCAAAAACGTGTCCTTTTCCACTTGAATGTTTCGGAACGCGAAAACCCTGAATTTCCGATACTTTTCATTCTCGTGTTTTACCCTTTGGCACTCTCAAACTGCTCTATCCATCAACCAACATAAGACAGTAAAGAAATGCAAAGTGCAAAAATATCCTGGAGGGTGAGAAAGAGGTCTTAAACCAGTGGACAAATGGCTGGGGTTAAAATGGTGGCATTTGTTAGCGTCTCTAAAAATGGTAAAATGGATTCTGTCAGGAATTTTATATTTTCTTTACTCCCACAAAAGAAACTGAAGAAAAAAAATCAATTCATCGCGGCTAGATCCAGCTTCAGGTGATCTATAATTTCTATTCTTCTCGACTTTTAAAACAAAAAAAATATGAAAGCGAATGCAGTTTTAAATTCTAAAAATCCTATTAAAACTGATTAAAAAAAGTATTTTTCCCATCCCGCATTGCAGTAAAGATGCTCTTCTCTTTTTTCAATGTGTCATTTCACTGCATAGAGTGTTGTGGGAGGTGGCGGTTGGGGATCTCAATCCCAAAGTCCATATGGAAAAGACATTTGTGTCATTTAAAATTATTGGAAACTATTCAATTGGCGAGAGCTCCTTGTCTGCATACTGAAACACATTATATTAAAAACAGAGAAAGTTATAACTGAGAGGTTTGAACATAAAATAACTGGGTATGTATTTCCATAAAAGATTTTTTTTTTATCTGAATCCATTTCCAACCCTTCCACATCGGCCTGCATATTGAGTACGAAGGGGGAAAGGTCTTGTCGATGAAGACATCTCATAACAATTTGCTACAAAACTTGAACGAGACAAAATATCATTCCTTTTACTATGCACATTCTTTGAATATTCCTCTCTTTTTTTTGCATACAACACCATGAAAATGACTGGAAACGTATGAATTTTTATGCAAAGCACTTTCCCCTCCCTACGACATGTATATAGTGATTATCGTTTTTAAAAATACGAACTTTTCATGTTACAAATTCCCAGATCTGTTCTTGCTCTTCATTTTTAATTCATTTCATGTAGTCATGGCCCAAAAAAAAGGCAAGGAAATAGTGTGAGCTGTGGACTTGGGGTATGCAGTATTGCTCTTTATGTTTTATATGAGTTGTATGAAAATGGAAAAAGTTTTTTTCCTTTTCTGTTGCTGCTGCTGCTTTTACACTTGAAAATGAGCTGGGAGTAGTCGGAGGGAAGGAGAGAAGAAACTAATGGTGATGCATGAAAATGAGGTGGCAATAATCATAATAATAATGGGAGTAAAGATGTGCGCAGTATTTCTGAAAGAATATACCAACACCAGAACCAAACCAACTTAAATATTTTTCTTCTTTGAATACGAGCACCAGTTAAAAAAAAGTTTTCCAAAAGGAAATATATTTTTGAAATAAGGCGTGCCAGGGAGAAAACTACCCAAAAAAATCTACAGCACAACTCGCGTGTGCTTTAAACCAGAGGAAATGCAAATTTTATTGATGGACGGACACTACAGAGACGCTACACTGCTAACTTTTCGCGTTTGGTCATAGAGAAAATTTTAGTTAATTTTTGCTAGCACCATGCATGCATGATAGTCTTCTGCATGAAAAGATGTGTGTGTGTAAGTAACTGGACGAAAAGTAGGTCTAAAAGTAAAGTAGAAATTGGGCATTCATAGCAATGACATGTGGCTGTGTGTAGGAGCAACTTAAAAGTAATAGGCTTATTATTAGCCGCTTTTTAGGGCATTTATGTATTATTTAAAGAATTATTCTGGCTCTGATTTCCTATTCTCTTTCAAGACAAAACTTTGTGGAACAAGTTTGAGAGTGTTCGTTTGTTATTAGTCTGCTCTACTGCTTTGCATAATGGCTTCTCATTTCGCCGACTTGTTCTGCGTAAAAAAATTTCATATGGCTCAGCAGAAAAGTTTATTTTGAGTGAGAAATGCTATGAAAATATAGCGGAAATACATTCCAATGGTACAAATAATATATGCTCATTTGCATAGATGTATATATAAATATTTTTCTATACTTGTTTCCGAAAAAGATTTAAAGCTCAACGATGAACTAGTCAAGGTACAGGCTTTAAACAGGTGTTAACTTCATTTTAAAATAACATCTGAAATGTTTATGCAATTCACAAAACGTACAAAATCTTGAGGGAGTTTTGTACTCGAATTTGGGAATTGGATTACGCAAATTGAGAAGCATCCGGAATCCGGACTCCTTCCGTCATTCACTTTTCATATTCAATTAACATCGGAAAAGCGCCAGGTTAACCTGTGCAGCAAATCTCTTCATTTGCAAGAGTTGTACCTCTGGCCGGTCATTTTCATTTTTGCGCTGTCATCCTGAATAACATTGTCAACACTCATCAACTATAAAAAACAATGATTGTCATGATAATCAGGAGTTAGAGTTGCGAAACATGAGCAACAACAATACATGAAGCTCATCAACGTTGTTGTTGATGTGATGATGAAGAGAGGAGTGACAGAACAACAGGAAACGGTTATGACAGGACAGAGAGCATTTACAATGCATTAAATGACGGGAGTACTGTTCATACACTCATACAACTGAAAACCATGTGCTTTGATGTCGGCTACTTCGTGAGAAGATTGTTTTTATCAAAGCAGAATCACTCATCGTGCGTTGTCATGGATTTTACTTGATGACAAGGTAGTTGACAACAATATCCATGCAAAAGATAATGTCGTCCCCCGGATGGTTACAGTAAAAGGACACGTTTTTTTTTCTAAAAAAAAGAAGGTATTGTTGCTAATGAGCAATAGAAAAAAAAAGAAACTGTTGCGTATGGGGTGAGATGAAAACAGCTGGAAAAAAATTATAGGAGAAGTCTGGAATGCCAATTAAAGACATTTTGTTTGGAAACAATAGTGGGTTCATTACGAAAATAAAATGGGGCGAGGATGATTGCTGTAATTTTGTGAGGAAGGGGGTTACTTTATGAAGATGCGGGTTTTTCAGTACACGTGCGCTATTTTTGTACACTAAATATAAGTTATTAATTGCTGGATGCTTTTTCCATGAATTTTAATAGGTGTGAGCATGCTCCAGTTGGTGGATTTAAAGGTACCTCCATACACAATTCGAGGCCAGTCAGTTCGATTAGAATGCCACTATGATTTGGAGGGTGAGGCGCTCTATTCTGTCAAGTGGTTCAAGGATGACATGGAGTTTTTCCGGTTTTATCCTGAGGATGATCCACCAGCCCAGATGTTTCGGGTTCAATGGAGTTCACGTAGATGTAAGCAAAAAGGAAAATTGTTTTTTTAACGGAAAATTCTATTTCGGGCAAAAGATAACTTGCACGTATGGTAAATTGTGGAGAACTGTTTTGTGATTTATCTGTACTAATATGAATATTATGTTTAATTAAAAGCTACCAAACTCGTCAGATACAGCAGTCATTTTGAAGCCCATCGAGGTAACTGGCTCGGGTGACTACCGATGTGAGGTTTCTGCAGAGGCGCCATCTTTCAAAACGCTGTCTTTAAACAAGAAAATGGTTGTAGTTGGTAAGTCTTGCAGAGTTTTTGTCATTTTTTGTAATTATTTCTTTCATAGGCATTCGTAGTTGCAGAGAAAGGCCCACAAAAGAGCCGGGACACATGATCATGTACACTTTTGCTCATTATAATTACCGGATTAGTTATACTTTTATAAGGAAATTCACCTTTCAAATTATGTATTAAGATAAGTGTTGAAATCACAGCTCGTTCGTTGAAATCAATGTGACGCACTTTGTTTGCACAGTTGGCTAGTTTTTTTTTGCACCGCATTCCATTTTTGCATGGGTGGTTGGGATTTGAAATAAACTTGGTACGATTCTACCGTAGATTTACCAGATGCAAGTGGTCCACAAATTGACGGCGTTCGGCCTCGCTACCACATTGGGGAAACGGTGAGAATCAATTGTACCTCGTCCAGGTCGCGACCACGCGGCAAAACTCGCATGGTACATTAATCAGGAACCGGTGAGTGTGCAAAGTTATCAATACAAGGAATCCCGTGTTTTACGTATGTAGGTATGTAATAATATCCTGTCTGGTGTGAATTTCAGGCCGAAGAAAGTTTTCTTCGCCATTACCCCATTTTACAAGATGACGACGGTTTTCAGACTTCTCTCTTGGGCTTAGAGTTTAAGGTTGACTGTCTAAAATATCAATTTTTGATTCTAAATTTGATATTCACGAGTAAGTTTACGCAAAACTGAACAACTTTCTTTTGTAGGTTCGACCGAAGCATTTCAAGAAAGGCGATCTTAAAATGAAATGTCTGGCGACAATTGATACCCTTTACTGGCGATCCAACGAGCAAAGTGTTGAAGGTGACAGACCACAAAAAGCACCAGTTCTTGAAAGTCGTGAGACATTTCCAGGTAAACGAGGTGGGTTTGTCGGGCGACACATTTTGAAATAATATGTTCCTTTGGAACTCTTTTAAACGCTTATAAAAGTTTCTAGATTTCACTGTACTGTCCTTTAACTAGCATACTTCTTGTCTGCACGCAAAGACTTACTCACTATTTCAACAAAAAACACATAACATGGGCCTGCTTGTTTATAGAAAATTGCAAAATACTATTATTTGTCTATGGACAACCGCTACAAATACTGTTTTAGCGTACCATATTTTGAGTTGTACAATTTTATCTTTGCAGAAGCTTCCACTGGCGCTAGCGTCAAAATGGGCTCCACATTTTACAGCATGGTTACCCTCTCAGTTCTCATCAATCTCTCAGTTTGGCTGTACTACAACGACTTGTCAATCTTCTTATCTACCTTGGCTAAATTATATCCTCCAAATTGGCAGTTGGACAAAAGAGTTAAGGATTTTCACAGTACAGCACCATCACCAGTCAATTCTCAAGTTACCCCTGTTTCCCATTCTCCCTTGGTCTACTCAACCCAGCTCCAGGTTTGCAGAAAATCTCAGAGGGAGACTTTAGCCACCTGTCCCAGCGCCACCACCACCGACTTTGGTTTATCCGATGGAGTAACCACTGAGCAGTCTAGTCCTTCCTTCCCCCCACAAACTACAGATAAGTTTGCACTAGTTTTGTTAGCACTACACTTATCATCCCTTATCGCAGGAGGAGCAACAAACACGTCGACGAACCATACTAACAAGTCTGTCATCTCTGAGTTAAGAGAAACGTAAAATTTATCAAATTTAAAAAAGAAAACGTACTTTTCAAAGGAATTTGGGATTCAGTTTCCTTTTGTGCATCAAATATACATTATATACCTACAAACATACTTTATATTCCACCATTATATTTGTATCACAATGTTAAATAGTAACAAACAAAACGTTTTTGCAGCTGCACACAAAATATTATTGATTTTTTTATACACATGATCATCCTGGTCAATGTTTTATATACCTGTACATATACTTACGTCAATTTTTCATGCAAAAACTTTCTCCGGTGAAAAGTGTAGTTTTCTTTTTCCGTTGAGCACGTAACCATACATGAATGCTTAAGTCTTACTCGCAATTATATTTTTTAGGCAATTATACATAAACAAATACATATTACCAAAATTATACGGTGTATAGTGAAACGTAAGCATAATGAACAAGGTAAAATATTAAGGCGAGTCATGTAAGTACACAAAAGGAATGTAGAGAACTATAAAAAAAATATTTACTTATTATTTGTGGTTAAGGAATTGCCTAAAAACGTGTAATAAAAATGCTTTTTGGACTAGTGCACTGCAATGTTTTTCGGAAACGATAAAGGAATACCTATACCTACGAATAAATGAAAAATCGTATAAGAATAAAGTTACAAAATATAACTGAACAGAGCAGAAAAGTATCAATTTGAAACAAGAAGTCGTTTGAGAAACAACCTTTGTTGTACAACAAAAAATAGCCCATTTATTTTAAAAATTCTCGGATTGATGCAAACGACCTATGGCATTATTTTGGACCATCATAATCATTCCGTTTTTCTAAGCAACCCGACTGCTGGATGGAAAGATTCTGTATATAAAACCAGCGACGAAGAAGGTAAGAAAACTTTTACTCTTGAGGCTTTTCACCATGCCAAGAATGACCTGTTCTGTGGCAAAAAACTTGCCAAAACTTTCATGAACAGCAAATTTTCATTTCCGAAATGTGATAAACAAATTCACTCCCACAATTTTTTCCCGGAATTTTCGTGCCTACGCAAAAACGCACTCATTTTATTTCTGTTTTGGCTCACGTCAACTTCCAATCATTCATCCCTCCAAAAAAATGCACGAAACACGCACAATTTCATTAAGATTTTCAATTCACCTTCGAACAAACCTGGACCTGGACATTATCCAGAAAACATTTTCTTTCTACCGGAAACGACAGCCAAATTGGACAGGACTCCGTGATAATTATGACAGATCCACAAAATCTCGTCTGGAATTTTTGGTAATGCATTTTATTGTTGCTTAAGTGATTTGTGAGTTTAGCCTGGAAATATGACGCATGCAAACAGTGATCATCATCAGCATCACCTGAAAAAAGGCCTCTATTTGCTTGCCATTATCATCCTCCCTCGTACAATTTCATTAAGACCAACATCCTGACAGGAATTAGACTGGGATGATGAGTTGCCTAAGATGATGATGACGAGTGTATCGAGCCTCGAAGGCTTTACCACACAGACAAGTCTTTTCCAACTCCAAATGCATACCGAACATGATGATTATATTGCATTATCCGACTAGACAAACGTTCGGGAGTTCATGCTAAGTAAATAATGCAAAGTCACGATCCATCAGCTTAAAATAAAAGAAGCAACCCTTTTCGTGATGCGAGCGAATTCAACAAACGTACACACCTCAGTTGAGTCTTGATTCTTGTTTATTCCGTGTGCGTATCTGATTCGTAATCTCTTTTCCCTTTTGTTACAGGACGCGAGATTTTATATATATATATTTTTTTTGCTGTGCATCTTTATTTTTGCGTGATCTGCATTGTACCCCAATTTAGTTTGTTTACTTCGAGTCGCCATTTGTAGGTTTGAGCAAACGACGGAAAAAAATAATGAGTTGAATTGAGTTTGTGAAATAGTGCGTGTGAACCTTTGCCAAAACAGGGTACGAGCGTGGAGTTGGTGTGACGTGGCTTATGGACGTGTAGATGAAATAAACCAAAAAGGTAGATGTAAATTAACTTTCGGTTGATATACTACCAATTTCTAAAGTCGCTGAGGAGTTTAAATGGGCAAAAAATGTTGGAAGAACAGCTAGAACGAAAGTCAATATGAAAATTTGTCTTGAGTTGAAAAAATTGAGTCCACAATTTGAGGAGAAAGGAGAAAATAAGAAAGTAGACCGAAGAGAGCAACAAGGGATTACACATCTTCAAGAATTATATTCATCGGGTTTACTTCCACTGCATTTGATTTTTGTTTGTACTTTGTTGTTTTTCTATTGTGGCAAACAGCCGAACAAGTTTTGTGTTCGTTGCCATAATTCCATCCGCTTGTACAAGTTTTCTTAGCTTTTCTCCTTCCTGATGTGTTGTTTTTGCCGGCTTGATGTCGTTTGCGGCTTCCGGAGGACACGAGGAACAACAGAGCCGTTGATGCGGAACAGGGGAGCAAGACAAACATTAAAATTTTGTAGAGCAGAGAAAATATGGTGAAAGTGTCCAGTCCTTAATGCGCCCACTAATTCTTCTCCCCCCGCAAAATACTCGGGTATAGAATACCGACAATCATTATGACAATGATATAAACAGTGCCTAACTCAAAATGTATTTTCTATTCTTTCCCTGTTGTCTTTCGTAGGCTTTCTTTTGTTACTCGCTCAGGATTATGTACAAAATAACACCAAAAAAGGAAAGCAGAAAGGCTAACAATAACTTCCTCTTCAAGTGAAAGCAATACAACTGCAACTACAAAAGACACACTGCGAATACAATGCAGTTAAAGTTAAATAATAGATGGATTTAATGCATTTGTTAGGGGGTGGATTGTACAACCAACTATCGCTACTTCTGGGTGGGATTTTTTTCTCTCTCTGGCTATGGAGCAGTGGTGTCATTTACATGTAAATGTAATACGGCAGTTGGGAATTAGTCAAAGTCTAGGCTTTGAAAAAAGACAAAAATCAGTAGCTTGTAGCTGAGAGTATTGTACACTTTCTCCCCTCCTTTTCCATGTGAATCGAGTGTATAAAACGGCTATGGAGTTCGTGTGTTGGTTGTATTTTGTGCGTTAACGAAGATTAATTGTTCGTTATTCCCAGAATGATGTGTTTCCACACTTTGGCTAATCATTTACTAGGTATTCAGCAAAGAGAAAAAACAATAGTTTTTGATTGTAAGAGCTCTGTGGATAGAAGTAAATGGCTGTACACACGCACACAAAAACACATGATCAAAAGAGAAAAAGATACTATTAGCGCGCTCTATTGTTTTTACATCTTTTGAACTTTGTTTTAAGCAAGGGGAAGTTTAACAAGTGGCCGGGGATTCAACAATTTGACAGAATTTACGTGGAAGGGTAAAACATAATCTTTATTCGGGGAAAAATTGTTGATGTTTGACGCTTACTAATGAAAGCAGAAAAACGATAAAAATGAAAGCTGTTTAAGCATCAAAAAATAAATATGAAGTGAAATGGGGAAAACGCCACGCCCCCTCAATTTAGTCGATGGAACCTGCTAGTCCAATTTTAGATGAGGTGAAAGCTCGAATGAAAGTTATCTATGGATTTTCACAAGTGGATGAGGGCTCTAGTCGCAAAACCAGATGGTAATTATGGTTAACGATTATTACAGCGCAGAAACGTAGATGAGCGGTTTTGATGGAGAAAGTCGGAGGAAGCAGTTTACCTGTAATTTTCCCAGTTTTATGGGAATTAACCTAAATGGAAGATTGGAGAGGTAGACATTTGGAAAAATTATATTGTAAGAGTTGTGATGAGACTTGTTGTCAGAAACGAGCTGCTGTACCCCAGTTTATTTTCGCACCAGTGCTCATCTGGAATCCTCCAGTGAAGCTTTCATGGCAAGTTATCCAGAAAAATTTCATAACAGGTTCCATTTGCAGAAATTTTCGTTAGAAACGGTTTCGATTGGGTTGTGTGTTGTAGAATACTGTTTTATGTTTGGACCAATATTGTTTTCTACGACGTAAAAACTGGAATGCAATAAAGTTAAATTTTGGGTTGACGTCGACAGTGAGCACGACAAACAGACGCCATTGTTTCAATTCATTTTTTAGCTCAAATCGTAAAATATTTTGTGCCCCAAATAATTCCCATCCCATGTTTCAAATATATCTGTACGCTTCACATTTTCATTTTGGTTCAATATCTTTGCTTTTTTGTTGATTGCAGCTATCCTTGTCGATATATTCACCCTTGTCTTCGGTCTGACATGCGACATAAAATACAACTAGGGTACTTTCTTTCTCTTTCTTGTGAAACATGACTTTCACGCGGATTTCAAAGAGACGGTTTGTGTTTTCAGGCGAAGTTTCGTGTGTATCGATTTTGTAAGGTCAAAATACATTAAAATTATGTTTCATTTTGGATTTGAATTGGACCAGGTCAAGGATATGGACCTTTGAATTTTCCATAGATAATATTTTCTGCTTTCTATTTGAATTGAACAGAAAGGAAATTCTTTAAACGCAGTTTGAAACATGTAAAAGAGAAAACTATGCAATTCTAAAAACTGCAATAATTTTTAATTCACTTATGCTTCGAAAGGGTACTTTTTGACGTAAAATTTGCATGGGTTCCGAAATAAATTCAACTTATACCCTAATAAAAATGAATAAAAGAACAACTTTTCATCTGCCCGTTTTCCCCTACAACCTATTCCCCCACATTTTTTATAAGATCCTTTTGATATTTAAAAATGACGATGCAATATACAGACTTGCTCATGCAGTTAAATAAAAACTCAATAAAATGAAATCACACGATTTCCTTGTGAAAGCAGCATTCTCTCGAGCTATATATCATACTTCCGAGTACAACACATTTTCACGGTGAATTTAATACGTACAATTTTCTATTCTCCGGTACAATGCCAGTCTTGTTGTGGAAATTTCTCTTAGAGTAAAAATTGTGAGCCAATGCAAAAAAAAAAAACACATCCAAGCTTTCACCCATTTCCCGTTCGATTTACAATCCTGAATGTTTCACATGCAACAGTAACATTAGAGGGAAAATGGACGTAGAGCACAAGACATAAACAGGATCAAGTTAACAGCTTTGTTCGGACAACTGTCCACTTTATGACGAACGTGTTTTATTTTGCTGTCGTCATTGGTTCACTACTTTCTCTCCGTTCTAACCTGTTGTTAAACCCCCACAACAACAGAAAAAAATGGACTTTTGTGCGGTAAAAGTGGCAGTCGTGTTGGCCAAGTAATTTTTTTCTCTGACCATTTCCGCTAGTGACACACATCCAATTTTCTTCATGCCATTAAACACGACGGTTTTCTCCTTTTCTCTCTCCTTCAAATTACTCGACTAATTCAATCACATTCGACACAATTTAGTGGGCCACCGAGCTACCGTCTCGCAAAAAAAATCGCGCCAACTGGACATGCCAAACTCTGCAGTCTACTTTATTTCGACGTTTACCCATCTAGAAAATTTCTTTTCTAGTTCACTGGCCATACTTTCCCCTACTTCTTGACTGTGGCTGCTTTGCATAAAATACTGAACTGGGGCGGACAAAGATCGTAAAAATATACTAACGTCCAGTTTTAATATTTGATTCTCGAGAGAGAAAAAACCGACCGCGCGTCAAAATTTTACAGGGACTTGTCCGCAGCATATATTGTCAAATGTCACCAAAATATATATTCCTCCGTTCAAAAAGAATGCCATGCAACATCTGGCCCTTCCGTCTATACTGGAGAGAGTCAAATGTTGTCATAATAATATCCCTTGTCTCATATTTTATTCACTGTAGACAACTTTATGGTTTCCCTCACACCAAACACAAATACATTCCTGTAGCTTTCTTCAAAACCCATTCGGATTCGAGTACTTTCTCTTTTTCAACTTTGTGACCTTTTTTCTAAACTATCCACTGGGCATTCTTCACTAGTACGAAGTATGGTCCAGCTTTCCAGCCTAGTTGATAAAATTGCTACTAAAACACAATATTATTCTCTTTTTTACCCGTAGGAAGCATCTCTAAAATGCTACTTTTCCAAAGTATTTATTGACACGATGACCAGTGAGATGAAAGCAAATTTTTATGCTGTTTAGTTTACAAAACTTCTTTCTCTTAGCCATTCCACAAAGCTACAATTATCTTAAGATTTCTCTGAAATGTCATAAGGCCACAGGCTAAAGGTAAAAACAGCGTCCATATAATAACTTTGGTTTTACCTAAATCGTAAAAAAACCAGGTTTTTCGTCACGGAGAAAGTAAACAGTAAGTGAAAGCACTTAAAAAGTGTGATGCATTGCAATTACTGTAAAGTTCTGGGTCGCGCACTAAAAGAAGTACAGTAGTGAGTGTGTAATAGTAAAACAGTTTTACTAATGTTGGATGATATCTTCTACTATTTAAAGCAAAAATGTAAATAAAACCAAAATGATTCACTTCTAATTTCAAAGGGTTTTCACTATAAACAGAGAGAAATCTAAAGTAAAAGCAATGACCAGCAGTGGGCCAGCTCGAGCACATAAGAATTAAAAGAGAGCACCGGGGGAGGCGAAGGTGATGGCGACTCTCAGATGAGAAAATGGAATGTAATAATCTCCTGCTATTCTTTCCGTCAGTGTTTTTGATGTTCAAGCTTTTCCCCGATTCTTAATGCTTCTCTTTTTGTGTGTAAAGTCATTTTGGTTTTGCTTCGTGTACGTATTTTTTTCCACTTGAATTAGAAAAAAGGTTTTTTTGTGGGTGTGTTCGAGGTAGTGTGTATAGCCCTGAAGATTTTTTTAAAACGAGCAAAAAGTAATTTAGTATTAATGGTTGAAACCAACTTTCCTAGAACATTTTGAGTGTTAATATTGTACAAAAAAATGTACGTACGTATGTGTATAAAATAGTTTTAGAGAAAGCAAAACGGCTTTCTACGAATGCGTTTTGAGTTTCACTCGGTTCTTTTTTTTATTTCTTGGACAAATTAATTTCTTTTGTTTCTACTAAAATAGCACGCAGAGGGCAGAGATGACAAGGAATGAAAGTGAATGAGAATTTTCTGGTTTTTTTTCGTTAAAAAAGAGACAATTACACAAGCCACGGTTGATAGTCGTCGTGTGTATTTGATCCTGACTCGAGAGTAGGGAAAGTAGAGTGACGTAATAATTACTTCCTTGTTTCTTTCATAGAAAGTGGGGCTTTCGTTTATTTTCATTATTTTCTCGTAATTGTAATCTTTGTCTTGCCTTTCAACCGATTCAAAGGAAAACCTTAATAAAATGAATTTAGAGAATGAATTACGACTGAATAACATGAGTTTTTGCTGTTTGAAGATATTGCACTAATGTAGCTTAGACTTTTGGGAAAAGTTAAAACTTTTCTGCTTTTCGAGTGTATTGTAGTACTTAAGGGTTTAGGACAGAGAGACGGACTGTTGATAGTTAAGTATATACTTCCAGAACGGCTAGGTAGCTTTAGCTGCGTGACTGAAAATGGAGTTTTTCTTTAGATGATAGATTGGCTGTAGCAGGGGTACAATTTTTTCCATAAAAGGATCAACTACCCACGCAGGTTTTGATTGGCTCTAGATTTTCTCGCTGAAATTGGTGGAGTATGCAGGTATTTACGCCAAAAATTTAATTAAATGCTATCAAACTATTACACTTTACTGAAAACATATCACCTTAAACTTTCTTGAAAGCTTCTGTTTCAGCCATTGGGTTTCACTGCCAGAGAGAAAAAATTAGTCGGCGGATATCAGATTGCGCTCATAGGTTCAAGAACAGAAAAAGTTTATACCGGTATGATGCTTTAAACATACTTTTTGATACGACTTTGTCAATGTCACTAACATGTCATATTTTTATTGGAGAAAGCTAAATCGTACTGTTCCTCTTTCACTTGCAAAGAGGGGATAATATTTTGTTGTGCCTACAGTTTACAGAGCAAAAACAAAAAAAAAGGCTTTAAGAAGACTCATTAAAATATAAAGATAAATGTGTAGTGCATGAG
>VICI01002764.1:0-15408 GCA_019593645.1 Akabosia matsudoensis
ACTCCTCTAAAACAAGGAATTACACCTGTTAAAAACAAGGAATTACATATTCTCATCAACATCTCGTTTCTGTGAGTGAAAATGGCACGATGGGATGAAATAAACTAGTTTTATCAATACAATGTAGTAAAAACAAAGAGTCTTAGATGAAATGCATTTTCCTAGGATATAAAACGACATAAGATGTGCCTATAATAGTCGGAACTAGTATATAGTATAGTGCCATTGTCTAGCGCTAATTTTTGCAAACTGCACACAATCATCATCGCGAATTGACAAAACTAGCCGTTAAACTAGTTGATAATGGCAATCATCTCATGTGCTAATGCTTACCTACTTACGGATGAGAAAAAGCAGAATAGCAAGTATTTTAGTTGCCAACAGATAGAATGCGAGCAAAACACAAAGAGAAGCTCGTTTAATCAAGTGAAGAAAAAAACTTTATTCCTGTGCTGATGGCAAGGCTAACAACAATAAAAACAGTCAACTATTTCCAGATGAGTTGTAACAAAACTCTGGATACACAGCTTCAAGACTTTAGAGGAAAGAAAATCTAAATTCTAACAGGCCAGATTTTTCCTAAGTGTTCTACCCAAGTTTGCTTCATAAAGTTAAAGATTGAAAAAATGTAGATACCAGATAATTATAAATAAAAATGGAAACTATAGAATAAAAGCTAAGAGCCTGAAATCAGCCAATATTACAAATCAGATGCGTATCTTTGTTTTAGAAAGGGTTGTCAATTACTATTATTACATCGTCCAAACGTCCCTAATCCGTGTCTAGTATACATTTCCTTCTCAACTCTCAATCTTCTCTAAGAAGCATGAAACAGGAAAAATTTACATCCAACCAAACCCGGACAGGACTATAATACATAATGCGTCCAATAAACGCTTTCTGCTTTTACGCGCTCTGAATTTTTTTTCTTCAGAAAAGACAAATTTCCTTCCTTATATCATTGGGCAATGAAATTGCTACGTACTTATATTTTAATAGCATAAAAATTACAAGCTATACTCTACATTTTCATCTTGATCGTAGTTTTAATTGAAATACGTGTCCACACGTGACTTCTATAGATTTATCAGAGGATGACACATTCTATGAGGTAGGCCCTTGCTTAGTGCATGCAGTAGGATGTAGGAACAATACAAATTCCGTTACAGAATTCATAGAAGCTTGAACCTGTTGCTGACCTATCTTTTTTTCGCAAGTTTTTGTTAGCGAAACTTTTTTGTTGATTGACTGCTATGAAAAATATTGATGGTAAAGATGGGCTACAACCGTCACGAAAAGTTTCGGCAGCGCAAACATCAAGTGTGTTCCTATTCAATATTGTGATTACCCCAACATCAGCTATATTGCTGCTATTATGAAAGATCAGAACAAGTTCCTGATAGGGGCACTAGTTATTCGACACATAATGACGGTAGTTTTTTAGACATTAATGTACTACTTCCTATAAAAGTTCTTGTGAACGCAGTTTGGTTTTTAGTTTTCTGGAAATGTATTTGATTTTATTAGCTGCAAATGAAATGACCATAAACAATAATGACACATGAAGAGTAACAAGCAGAGCAAACGACTTGTGTGTAAGGTTTCAACAGATTTTGAGGTTTTGAACATCAAATTCCAGTAGGCACGGCCATTTAATTACAAGAAAAGTCATATATGGTTTGTGGGAATAACTCATTTCGGATGTGTGTGTTCTAAAATGGTGCATAACACGAGTATGTGTTATGGAATGGATAGAGTTTTTTTTCATTCGCGGCATGCTCAATACCTGGACATGGAACTGAAGGTATATAATTATCACCCCATTAGCAGGTGGCTGTATGGCATATATTATCAAAATATTACATAACATAAGCATGAATACCTTTCATTGAGAGAATTTTCATATAACAAGTAACAGCTTGTGTAGGTCATGCTTGTATGAGTTTCAGTGACGCCTTGACAGATAATAATTTGTTGTAAACCCAAGCCCAAAATAACCTTCCCTGCCCTTTTCAAGAGACTTTCCCAGTTTTGAGCCGATCCTTTGCTTTTACAGGTAAAATTGTATCTTGTTGAGTTGAAACAAACCGTACAGTGATAATCTGACAAGGAGTTTAAAAAAATCTCTTGGTTAAAAAATGCAGTGAAATTTCTCATCACTTATTAAACGTGGGTCGCGTAGCGGGGTGAGTACTACAAATCCCGCACCCATGCAAATCATGTTCAAAATGTGTACTAACGCATATTACTAATCAACGTAGGTATGAATGTTTGAGTAGATCTTCGCAACATGCTACTAATTAGAACCTGATTTTGAGTTCCAATACACCCACGATGCATCCCTTATTTCCCTTGTAAGAAACTTTTACTTGATTTTACGTTTTTAGTCATTATGGCTTATTCCATGTCCGTGGAAATTGCCTGTCCTTCTAACACATCTATGTTTTGAGGTAAAAATGCGCGTTAAATTTTCAAAAAATATTTATTTGAGTCTTGAGAACAACTTTTTCTGTTCTCAAGCTAATCCACAAGACATGGAGCATACCTCAGAGTTTCATTAATTACGGTTGTACTTTATACTCGCCAATAATGAATGGGTGTGTTAGTAGGCATGCAAATCTCATGTCATATATTTAGCATTTGAATTGTCGCGTTTCATTTAAGCAAAGTTGTAAAATTGAAACGTGACATTCGTGTAAAATTAGTTGTCCGAAAACGCCTTCTTGAGGCAAATAAAGTCTCATGGGACATTGTTTCAAGTTAGAGAAAACTTTATAACCTGAGTACATGTACCTTTGCTATACTTTTTCTGCTATTTTACTTTCCCTTGCGATTACATAGGATTTCAAGGATTTTAATACTTGTATAAAAATTGTGATACAGAGTAACGCTGCTATAAACCACTGTCAGATTTTTGATTATCTGGAAGAAACTTTAATGTGTGACAATAACAATAATGTATGAAAATTTGACAATTTAAATTGTACTTAGTAAACATATTAGTTAGAAGATATAACATAACCCCGCGTGAATGCGGAATACATAAACATTTATCATTTTTAAAGATCCAAACTTGCGATATTAAAAACAGTAGCCACCTACTTATCAAAGGAACGCAACACAGGGCGTACATTCTGACAAATAAATCGGCGCATTAAAAGTCTGGTGATACTTTCCTCGTTAACATTAGGGTTGGACTTATCCTCAACATTGAATCGTACAGCGAGAGGTATGCTTTATCTTGTTAGAAAAATATTGTAGGCTACCTGATAGAACCAAAATGAATTGGGAGTCCAACAAAAACATGCACGTAACTATCGTCCATTGCTGGTTATGCAACATATTTTATGCAGGTTATGCATACCTACTGTTTTGATGGGTAGTTCAAAAATCAGGTTTTATTAATTTTCACCGCGTCTTGAAAGAGATTTCTTTAAAAATGCCTGTAGTATGGTGCAGTCATGATTTTTAGCTATTAAAAAGTGGAAATACCTACAACTCTACAACTACTTTTAATTTTATTGAGTCTAGTCGTTTATTTTAACTACCTATGTGTAGTTTTAGGATTTGAATGTTTCCAGCCATATTTTAAACGTGCTGTACTTTCTAGGTTCAACCTCCGTACGAGTCGCAGCGCACTAGATATGCAAATTATTTAAGTTGTAAGTGCTTTATTACGGTAATGTCACATCTTGTGTACGAACTTGATCGTTAAATGTTTCTGTTTGCACACAAATAGCATAGCTGGACGCTGTCATTGGTCATGTCACGTCAACAGTTTGCAAACTCCACTGAAAAGTTTTATTTTAAATGCCGACAGCTAGGTTATAACAATCGAAGCCGCTAGCAATAAACCTAGGTATCTTTCTACTCCAGCGTCTGAATGTACTCAACTCAAGTTGTTGATCTCGCTCGTCAATGACTTGAAATTCGATGATTTCACTTCATAGATGAAACGTCACTGATCCTAGAATGATCTTAAATTTTTTTCTATCATGAGTCATGAGTACTCTAAACTTGAAGGAAGCGCAGAATCTCAATGCAATGACCTGAAAATGGCAACCAGGGTAAATTCCTGATGACTCTCCGACTAATCATTTGTTTGATTGTTAAAGCCAGGTCAAACGTTACTTACATGTTCACGTCGGCAAGTTCTACATACATGGAAGTGGTAATTATTTGCTCAAATTCTTGTATGCTTTTCTAATTAGAAAAATTAGCTATCAACTGCCTAATTAAAACTAATAAGGGAGGTATCGCTGACTTTTTTTTCGCCAAGCGCAGTTGCAGTTTACGTCCTATCCATGCCATAAAAGTTTTGCCAAATAGTTAAATATGAAAAAAATAGCCAGTTCTATCAACTTATGCATTCGCGAGCAATACGAACACATGTAACCTGTGATTCACCATACCCTTAACCTTTCAGAGCCTATATTTCACAACAAAGGCTCATTAAGACAAGAAGAAAGACGACTGCATGGTCAAAGTCAATTTGGATGGGTGACCCATGCAACTATTCTTTGGAGACGCCTGCCTCACGAACGTTTTCAATATTCCTACATGTACCGTTAATTTCCACACTCTTTACAGTCGTTAACTATTCTATAGCTAACACCACTCATTCCTATGTAATGCCTGTTTAATTCTTAATGCAACTTGTAGTACAACTTTTTTTTGTTTGTTTATGGCAGCAATAACATAGCCAACGTCTGTAAGCAATGTTATGCCGGTCACGCTGTCAGTCAGTTTTAATGCTTGGTAAATGATTTGCTAAATCACACGCCTGAAGCTACTTCCTTGCTTGTTTACATGCGTTTCCAGTAGTAGTATGAATTATGTCATCAATTAAGTATACTGTTAAAATAGTAGATAATTGAAAATAAAATCTTACGCTTGAGCCATTTGCCGATAATATCGCACTGTCCACCCATCAGAATACATCTTAACAGGAACTTGAGTACAAATCTATGTCTCAAGATGAGATGTCCATTTATGTGCTCATCAAACAGTGGAATTCCTCCTATAGGATACTGTGGTCCAGGTAGCAGTGATTTGTACACTCGTAAGTCATACGACTGGCACATTGATAAGGTAAACGCGTTTGCGAGTAAGATATATGCAAATTCTAGCTTCATTTTGAGTCCTGATTGTTCCTCAATCACTGAGACTTAATGATGATATGGATCTTACGTCAAGCTCCGATCGAACGCTCACTCAACTTGCTTGTTTTCCACATTTGGGATTTTTTTGTTCCTTGATTGTCAATTTACTACCCCCAGCGAGAATTAAATTGTGCTCTTAGAACTTAACACGGAAAAATCAAGTTTTCTCCACCTGAAGCAAAATCAGTGTTCAATCCATGTTCAGCAGATAATTTCAAGGAGTTATCGCGTCATTGCTGTATCGAGTTTGCTTATTATCGTTCAGAAGGCTTCTCATTGACGACAAATGGTCATCATTATGTATTTTACTAGCAAAAAATTGTCTGAAGTTTAAAAAAGCAGAAAGTTACATAAGGTAGGCAGACTTTGATTAAGACCTGCGTAATAGATTGTTTCACTAGCTTAAAAAACTTAACACGATACATTCACAGAATAAAATCTATTTCATCCTTTGTTTTATGTCATTTTGTGACCTCTCCCAAAAATTTTGGTGAATTTTGGCTCATCTTCTGAGAGCTCCTGTTTTGCCTCCAGCAGTTGAATAGATGCCAGGTAATGTTTATAGATGACGATAATGTCTTGAGTTGGTGCGACACATCAAAAAATGTTTTAGAAAAAATTCACATAAGCAGAAAAATGAGGAAGCTACACGTGAATGAAAAATCTCCCAGTTTTATTACCATACAATCCGAAACCTCTCTTTTGTTTTAAATGTTACGATTTCGCCTCATTAGAAATTGTACTATAAGATACCGTAGTGTATAGCGAGAAAAAAGATTAAGGGAACGTTAATTTATTTTGCACAAAATAAATCATATCATAACAGGGTATATCGATATGTTTACTCACAAAGTGCCGTTCATTATCGGTTATGTAATATAACCTTTTCAGTAACTGCTTTGTTGAGCAAAACGCAAAATGGCTCACAAAAAACTCATCTTTTCAAATCACAATGCACCACTCACAACTCACTTTCGATTTCAAGTCACTGCCCCAGAATTCCACCAATAAAGGTATGGAAGGTAACAGTGCACAGTTTTTTATACTAAAAATGCAATCAAAGACAAATAAAGTTTTGGCAAACTTGCAGCAAACTGTTGTTGTTTTTTTGAAAAATTTCTAAATGAATGTATTCACACTATGAAGCGATGTCTACGTCTTGTCCAGCTTACAACTTTTGATTGAATTTTTATTCCAGGAGGGAACAGTCTACGGTTCTAGAAGCACGTATCATGCAAATTAGGCTCGAAAAGTCACCTATAAAAATTCATAGGTGTTGAATCTTGTTTATCGTTTGCAGCTATCCTGAATAAATCTTGAAAGACACTGGCGAGGACGTCCTTATTCAACCCTTCTTTGCTTACTACTGGAATTTCACTGGTTTTCGGTGATGATGAATATTTCAGCATGAAAGAAAAAAAAAGTTCCTCGGCTCACTTCTCAACTTGAATACTGATACAAAGGGTGCAATTTTTTCTGTGTCCAAACTTGTATTTATTTAGAGACTCTTGCTGACGTTTAAAATGCTGATCATTTTATCCTTTGAAATAAAAATGACAAGACAAGAAAACTACTTTGAATCAGAGACGACTTCTGCTACGCTTGATATCTGAAGACGAAACATGTCCGACGAAAAGTCGTATTCCATGCAAAACCGTGGTCCAGGAAGGGCCAGAGAAACGCTGATCGCACTTTGTTCGCTGTGAAAACACTGCGGATAAGTAGCCTCACCGTCAGCGTATTAAAGACAAATACTTTGGCTTAATCAGAGCATAGGTGGAAAAATGACGATAAAGACACACTTATAATGACGATCACTTTAAAAAATGATCCTAAAAATGTTGTATACGAAACACAATAAACATTTATCGCTTGCTCTGCAAATAAACAATGTGAACTCTAGACTTTTGCCTTTGTATAAAAATCATATTTTTTGTAGTATGTTTTCTTTATTGAAGTAAAGAGACATACATCAGAATGTTAGAATTCTAGACAAAAAAAAAACAAGTTCATGGTGAAGGTATAATGCTATTGCGTTGAGTGTGCAAAATAAGTCGGGCCCCATACCTGAAAAATAAAGGTAAAGATGTTCATTGGCGAACGATAGCGTGAAGCGTGCAGGTAACAAAGTCAAGCACTGTACGGCCATAAGAGAATGGTGGTGGGTAAAGGATGGTTGGCTTGAACAGCGTCTTGAGCGTTTGCGCAGCTGCCAGTTTGGTTTGCCATTTGGGTAAGTTCAGTAAGCTGGAAATTAAAAAAAAAAGGGGGAATTGGTTGAATTCTAATGGATGAGAATAAACAAACACGAAAATTAGGTTATGAATTTAGGTATGTTGAATAAAGTATATGGTATGGAACATCGTCCAGATGAATGGTTTGTAAAATTCCTATAACGTGAATGGAAATGTGATATGGCCAGTAGTAATGAAAGTTATATATGGACATAATTTGACTATATGCAAAATGAGAATATCTATAAAACAGTAACAGTAGGTTGTGTGCCAGTCCTAATGTTCATTTTAAACCACAGATGATAAAACCAAGCCTTTAGTCCCAGCTGGCAACTTTTAGGCATGCCTTGCCGAAAATTGTTTTCCTCTCGATTTGATGGAAAGGGCACACATTTAAAAATCAAAATCAGTGATGATTAGGGCCGGTCTCATGAAAATGATTATGGGGTAGGTAGAGGCAAAGGTTGAAGTGTTTTAGGGTCAAGGAATACGTTTAGACAAAATAGATTAATTCTGATTAAACTGGGCATGTCCACACACTAATATTCAGATTCATAGATAACATATTGACTATGTTTACCATATGCATTTTGTGAAGTTGCACTAACGGTTACCTGACCAGATATAAAATTGTTTATGTCATGCCGGTTTGTATGTATAAATATAGCGGTTTAACATTTCAAAACCTGATACGTAAATCGTGCCTCTGATGTTACTGTTTAACTTTACGATTAAATAACGTGCTAATCAGTGTTAGAGCATACACTACGCGATTATAACAACACAACTTTCATTTTTATGGCTTAAGTTCTTTACGTCATTCTTTCTTCTCATATACCGGTATGATTCTGAACGAATGGTATGCAATTACGCCTCGCGATGCTGTCACCCTCATAAACGTGATAAGCTATCAATCAAGAACTTACGAATACTGCGTCATTTCATGATGTTCGTGTGTTTACGTTGAGGTGACATTGCAACCTGTTGAGAGACAAGGAAACAAACGGGTTTACTGGTGTGCCGAACAATAGTCTCCGCCTTATGTCCAAACTATTTTTACCGTGTGCGTAGGTAAAACCCCATAGACGAAGGGACAAAACCACCCGACATAGTTAATCGTAACAAAAACAAGCACACGTGTAAACTCATCAGACGCAATTTACACGCGCCCATTTAGATTTGCAAGCTTTTTACTGAAATATTTAAAACACCTGTAACTTACCTTATCCATTTATTCATTCATATTTCGTCCAAATCATGTTGGATTATAATTTTTGACCTACTATATGTTCGACAATTGGGGAGGGGACAGGTAACGGTTTTCCCAGGAAAAACTACATGCAACATACCTTATCATACACAATCCTAAACGGAAAACCGTTGCAAACGCTAATTTACTAAAACACAATTTAAAAAAGTTAAACAACAAGTCAAATGTCAAAGGTGATAAGTATGAACAGGTATGTGAAATGTGATGTGATATGCTAAATGTGACCAGTCCACAAGTCTATATAAAATTCTATGATTGGATGTAGTAAATATCGTGAATCACGGTAAACCTAGCATTAAGTTGTGTGGGATGTTCCTGCATGATGTCATGTTTATAACCATCGTTTTGTTGATACTTGTTTAGTTTACATGTTTCACGAAGATTTTCACAATTGTTTCGAGACTTCATTTGATTATCTAAGCTAGGTTGGTCACCAAAAGACACCCTGTGGCATAGTTGTGTGTTCGTTTTTTTCATTAAGTTTCGGCGAATAATTGAGATTCTCTCACCATAATACTTAAAAACAACTGAAATTATAGATTCACTTCCGAGAATGACCAAGTTTTAAGAATGACGAAGTTTATTTCATCATAGAGGAACGTTTGATAGATAGCTTATAGATGTTCAATTTGATATAACTTTCCAACTACATGATATTAACAAAGAGTCCAGTACACCTCTAACATGTTTGATGCCTGAATTGCTTACTTGTAGCTTATATACACATTTTTAGGGCAATTGGTGAATATTATTCGTAGTGATTTTTGTTATGTATAGAATTTACATAGGTACACATAATCTGCCAGAGAAGATTTTGATAGATTTTAGAAAATAAACGCTGACTTGTTAGCGATGAAAAATTATCATGCGACCATCCCCGAAATTGAGAAAAGATTGTTAGCTTTGGCTACAGAAACTTGAGATGCATTCGTAGTATGCAACTGAAGCACTGGAACCTCAACTGACGCACAAGGGGAGGGTTTTCGATTATAATTTTGGCTGTTTCAATCTGATGACTTCAACGGAGTAGGATAGGTGACGACGAGGACATGAGCTACGTCAGTAGTCAACAGAGAAATAAATCACGAAATTCAGTTTCTTTGTATCTGCCACTTGTTGATGCAATGTAAAATATTGATCACAAGTTTTATTGAATAATTGGATTTGAAATGCTTGAAAGTACTTCGATCTGCGCGTTCCGGTGCGCATCGCTGCAGCGCAAAATGATGTTTTTCTGTATGACATGAAACATGGGCCGATGCTCGATACCACGTACAAGATTCTAATATTTATGCGTTCACAATAGACATGAATTACTACGGGCATTTTCCAGGGTACTGATTGGGGCTGCCCACAAGGCACTGGGAAATCCTACGAAAACAAAACTGTATAGGAAGATCCGGAACCGATGGCAGAATGTCATATATGTATATACGTGCATGGGCATATTAAAATATTGAGATACACATAAATTGGACAAATCTTCTGCATCAATTAATTCTCGTAAGTTAATAAGACAATTAGATTGCAGTTCAAGTCTCTAACGTTGAAGTAACTTTTTGGGAATTCCTGGAAAATCTTTGAAAAGTTGCTATAAACCAGGATCCCTGTTGTTTGTGACAGCTATTTATTCTAGCTCCCAACTTGACTATGAGATAATAATTGGTGTCTCTAAAATACCTTTCTATGTGAGGGTGAAACTGGCGAGAAAAAGGTAAAAACAGGCATCCACTACAAAGGTGAAATTTACTGTGTTCACCAACCTGCTGGAGGTCGAGATTCCGAAAACAAGTTGTTGATGAATACCATGATGCGTTTGTAATTTACATTTAATTCCTTTTCGCAGAGTGTGAACACGTGCAAAGACCTCAATAAAATGTAAAACATTGACATAGGTAGTCAGCTCTGTGCAGAATATGGCTCTGAAATCCCCTCCTATCATGATTCATATGCAAGTACGGATTATTCCAATCAAGCGTCCTAATGCCTGAGATAATTTTTCACGTATTTCCTTAGGTGTATCCGTAAATTCTGATTCGTATAAAAAAGATTTGCGGATTTGCTTTGCAAGGTCCACCATAAGTATCATATGACACTGGAATTTTTTTTTAATTTCCACAATTTATAGAATAGTGTTAGTTATAAGGAGATAAAAACTATATGAACATTTAAATTACGACCTAAAAGGGGAGTTTAAAAATGAATGTTCTTTACGAGAAAGTAACCAGAACCCTACATATGAAAATTCAAAATGTTCCTACTTTTCATTTTACATTCATTTTTTCATTGACAACTTCTGTTGCTGAGGGTCGAGGTTTTGGAGTTGGACCCGTGTCCGTAGGTTGATCGTCAATGTTAGTAGGCGCTGTTACGACAACTCCAGGAACAATCTGCGACGAACTGCTGGCAGAGTTAGAGGAAGGGCGAGGAATCAAGAATTTGGACGTTCGTGATGTTCTGTCGAGATTCGGATGAGTTGGGTACATAGAAAGTACCCGCTTCTTTTTTTTATAGCCACAGATTTTCACAAATAAACATGTGCATTGGCTTATAAAGAAAATGTCCATAAGCCATTCCCGACCCGAGTACTTAAACTTGAGCTCGTGAACCTTACTGATTAGCAGAAGCGATTCAAGATAACCGATCCACGAAAAACGATAACTATTATATTATGTCAAACTTCATAGACATTGATACATTAAAAAATACCTACCGACTTGTTGCATAATATTTGAAGCCAAATAGAAGACAGACACACTAAAGAATCAAACCATGATGATAAGAATAACGTGGAGATTGTTGCAACATCAAATTGGCTTCAACAAATTGGTTACAACTTTTGACCAGTTTTTCTTACCAGGATACAGAAGTTCACAGCCATTAAGCTTACAACTGTGGCACCCCTCTCTTGGAAGAACGGAAGTGCGTAGTTCAGGCAGCCCTGATCATAATAAAGTGTACAGAGATAAAACATATATCGAGATTTTGGAATAGCTGTTTTGAAGCAACATACATTAGGATAAGTCCACTCATATACAGTTGTATTGTGACGGCTGTTGACTTTCTTTTTACAATCACCATCTGCAGGTCGTTCCTTTTTCTCGTTGTTCTAGGGTTGACACATTTTGATCGGAATGGTATGTAAAAATTGGCTTAGTAAAATAGTTATTCACAGCTTAGCCATATAGGCTTGCTTACCCATGCCGTTCTAGCATATGCTTTCGGACAGCACGAACTGGGCAACAAAGAGAAATGCTCGTCCTCAGATCCAACTTCTAAGCTTTCCCAGTCATGCGGTCCCCGCGTTCCACAGCATTGCAACTGTTTCCGGATTGGATTTAGTATCAGTCGTTCTGTACAATTTCAATGATACATTACTTACCCTGTTCTGCAATTTGTCCCAAAGTCTTTTTGCTGAGGTGGCATTATTCAGATCATCCGTGACTGCATGATCTTCGATTCTAGAGTTGATATCGAAATCATGATACATTGGTATTAGTTTGTCCAAGGAATATGACAAGTGCTTTGTGTCTAGTTCTCCAATGTAAGTCACAGCGACAAAGATTAAAAAACTTGAAGCAAGAAGAAGGTATGGAACTCGTAGGATGAACTGTAAAATATTGAATCACATTCCAAATCGGATGGCAACATTCATGGCTGTTTAATGGAACGATATAAGACAAGGGAAAACCTGTTTTAATATTGCTGGATTCCTTTGAAAACAAAAAGCGCAAAGAAAGCCGGCGAAGGCAATGAGCAAACTATGAATATGGCAAACTAGAGCAATCCATTTACCTCCCGGTGTGAAGAATTTTGAAAGCAACGACAATTCGATTTCGTTCAGAAAACCTACAATTAGCACAAGATCTTTTGCTTGGTAGCCGTCTTGATTCATGTTTAAAAGGGTATTTTGACATTTCTAACCCATGGGGTAAATTTCGTAGGTCATGAACCACGAGAACGCACCCCAGACAGCAGTACCGCACTGAATCAGACAGGTAAGTATAAATAGACCCCGGAAGATTGCCATGCGCTTTTTTCTGTCCCGCATTAGCTCCGATTTTGTGGATGCAAGGGTCTCAATAGAGTCATCATCCCAATCTGTCTTGTCTTTGAGTTTACGCCGGTACTGCTCATTAAACTTGGCAATGTAATAGTCCCAGTCTTGCGCCTCTTGAATGGTAACCTCATTTCCCCCTTCTTTAAATACGTTTTCTGAACACTTGATCTGCTTTCCTTCTGCTCCGATTTTTCGTACTTCGTTCCACGTGTCAACTGTGCTGATGTCGTACCTATGCTTCCCTTGTCCAGAGATTGTATGGCTAACTTTACGGTGAACTGTCCTGGAAGCAGGAATTGCTCGTAATCGTAGACGCATTTTCGTTTAGTTTCAAACCAGAGCAATGTTCATGTCCACAAGTAATACCCTTACATATTACAGTGGTCATAGCCATTTCCAATACCAAAGTCCAATACCTTTATACTCTAAGGTTTCCGGTATTCTTTTGCATTGAAGTTTGCATCAACATTTCCATGACACATTCAAAGAAGATTCTATGATCGCAACAAAGATAAGAAGTAGTTGTGTACCTGACCCACCTGACCCCTGAAACGGTCAATTTGTCCCTGTTTATGTTGGATATGAAACATTAGAATGGATGTCGACGTGATTGACTTGAAAAAACCTGTTGAGCGCTCTGAAAGCAAGTTAACAGAAAAACAGCCAGCATTAAGCACTTTTTGATTACCAACTTCATTTCGCGAAGAGGGGTGAACACGTGTATAAATTCAACCCCAATAAAAACACAATTATAATATCATAATATGAAGTCATGTACCTATCCCCTCACTCTCGTATCATGAAATATGTGCTAAATGCTTAATCATCAACGGGAAAATAAAAATTCCAATGATTTGGATTCGGTACACTGCGACTGGTTTGTGATTAAGCCTATGCCCAGTTTACTTTTTCCTAATATTACACCCAATGATAATGGCGTGCTTTAGCTTTAGATCCTACTTGAATAGGAAATCAAAGTTTTTCGTACCGCTCCAACCAGTTGTTGTCTTTGGCTAAAAAAATCTTCCTTTCAATAGCCATTCCCTTTTGTACAAGATATTACACGCCAACCGGATTATTGATTTCACGCATGCAAAATATTTACTAACATGAACTTATTCTTACTTTGTTTAGTTGTACAAACAAAGCAAAGAACTCAAGCCATTTGACGAAGATGACAAAGCAGTGCCGATTTATTCGGTTTAACTATTCCATCGACTTGTACTATGTGCTAATGCACCATCTTGTTCTCATCATAGTCTCCTAGTTATCCTCGCTGATAGCCAAGATATAACGTAGGTAGATACGCTCACTATAATTTATTCAGGTAACATTTTTTCGTTCCTCAGCGAGTGAATAATTAAAAATATTGACATTTGCCTGGATTCTTGTTCCGTAAGAACAATAAACCCAACCAAAAACTACCGGCTCAGCTATTAAATATTTGCAAATTGGTCGTGAATTGACTATAATAACTTCATCATCCATCCGCAACTTATCAAGAGGGTAAAACTTGTAACAAAGAAGTGTACACGCTTAAAAAAATGTGCCGATGAATGATAATTTAATTAGTTAATTTGCTATCTAAAGTGGTTTCGCATTTATCAGCTAAATGTCTTCATTAATTTTTATGCATAAAATCTCACAGAGGAAATTAAAAATGCAACTATGCAAGTCGTATTTCCAAT
Organism: Akabosia matsudoensis; assembly: GCA_019593645.1. Lineage (NCBI taxonomy): Eukaryota > Metazoa > Arthropoda > Collembola > Entomobryomorpha > Paronellidae > Akabosia > Akabosia matsudoensis. The sequence goes on from VICI01002764.1 coordinate 14,415, forward strand.
CATGAAAGAAGCTTTACTTCCATATAATACCCGCATTATAGTATCCCGCAACGATTTCCTTTGCATCAAAACTCCTCAAAATTACGTTTTAATTGGCAACGTGCGAATCCCTTTCTTTACCCTGGCCGCCTATTCGTCTATTAGAAGGAGGAAGCGACAATCCTCCACGTAAGCTTCCGATAATGTTAGTAATTGTGACGAAAATTGTCAATTATTTATTTTGATACTAACGCAACTGTTGATTCGCAGGAATAAAACATGATCGACATTGATTAGGATGATCTTTCGACGACTGCTGAGTACAAATTGGTTCATGTGCTTTTGGGTGTGGGGTCTTTTATTTCCACTACGTATTCTCGGGATGGTCGCATAACTACTTGTCGATTGATTAAAAGTCAACGTTCAAGACTGCCTACACGACACGTTTTTTATGCTAAAAATGTTCATATGAATCATAATAGCGAACAGTCTTCACCCACAAACGTTTCCCTGCATGATTTTACAACTTTGTCCGCGCAGGTTTATAGAATTTTTAATTTGAATTTTAGGATTCTGCAGATAAAGCTTGTCATTTTAGACAGGTCATATTACAAAAAAGATCTGTAGAATTTTCAAGAAAATAATGCAAGTAAGTCCACCTCTGTGTCTGCCTTCTGGAGAGTAAAAAAATTGGTAGATTAATCCGTAGAATTCTACTTATGATGTGTTTTGTTAGAACCTAAATAAAACTGCAAGCGTGACTTACATATTTATGGATGATAACGCACAATATTTTTTTCTCCTGCGATGATGACCGAAACCCACCATGCAAGTAATCAGAATTCGCATTTTAATCTTTTCTTGCTAATCTCACATAGTCTCATTAGTTGCATTGAAAAACGGGGAACAATATAATATTATCATATTTTTATGATTTTAAAAGTTGAAATATGAAAATAGACCTGCATCCAAAATTTGATTCAAAAGAAACTGAAAAAAGATTAGACTGATATAT
>VICI01002765.1:0-15408 GCA_019593645.1 Akabosia matsudoensis
CTTTGCGTTAAATGCGTTTTTTCCTTGGAAATTTCACCGTGTTACGGTTACCAACCAGAGCCCTTTTGGAATTTTCTGACCTGAACCTTAAGTACTCCTTACTGTCAAGTCATGTTACATGTTACACTTACAAGGCTTATGTGACAAATTACATGTAGCACATAGCCCCAAAAATCCTACTTTTTAAGCCCAAAGTAGTTATGACAACTTCTGGTTCTGATACTTTCAACTTGTAATTTAGTATAAATTATCGACAATGCATCAATGCAAATTTGATTTGAAGATGGTGAAAAACGTTACACGATTTTTCGTGATGGTGGTGTATAACCCATAGATGAATGCATGTTTCGATCCTTTTTGAATTAATTTAATGGAAACTCTAATACTAATGACTTTTGTCTTAGTGTTGGACTTCAACAAGTCATTGCCTAAAAGGCTCTTATTTTTCCAAACCAAATTGGTTATATTTGTACAATTTTGTTCGTGTCGTAGGGAATTTCGTGCAATAAAGTAATTCTTCATGAAAATTTTGAAAAAGCGACGATTATGCAAGACCAGCCACCAGCACTCTGGTATTCGGACCATCCACCAGCACTGATTGAAGAACCATTCATATTCATACAGAACAATGTAAATATCTTAGTCGAATTTTAAAAGTACTTGAACTTACTTGGATAGGCACAACTATTTACCGACGACATATTGCTCAAATTCTTTATACAGTCAAACCTGTCTCATAAAGGTAGCTTTAACAAAGGCTTTCCCTATTAAAGGGGATTTTTTTTGTCGCCCGGAATTTTAGATAGGGAATTACATGTAAAACTGGTCTACAAAAGGGTGCCCTATACTAAAAAAACTGTATGTGCCCTGTATATATAACACATGCACCAAATACATAACCAAGAGACGGCTGAAAAAATGAAACTTTTTTTCTCTTCTTGTAACTCAAAGCCCAGCTCAGTTTTTCTTAACAATCCTTTTTTCCGCTATTCCGCTTGCGCTTCAATCCCAGGTCAACGCTTTTTAAATCTTTTCATGATTTCAGCTTTCAAAACACTATTTTAATTTCGGTAAATTAAAAGGAAAAACTTTTTTCAATAGATGGAGTTGTTTTTTCCTTGAATTTAATGTTGTAAACAATGTCAATAAAAAAAAGTTTAAATACTGAAAAACTTGGAAAACCTAGAATGGTTATGGGATTCGGGTACTGAGGACTGTGAGGGCCGATTTGTTTCTTTTGTTTTCATGTCAACTGCTTCTCTGATCTCATTCCCGAATTGAGCTGAAATAGGATAAAACAAGTTTTTCAATGCTCTTTCTCTGATTTCTGGACTGGCGTCTTTTAAATGATCGGCGAGGCTTTGAACGAGTCGTTTGCGGTGCTCGAAATCGATGTCGTGTTCGATAAAGTAGCGGGGTTCTGAGTGGTCATCGGCTGGATCAAAATCGTATCGGTCGACAATCCCGTCGACATGGAAACTAGACTGAGATGCCCAATGGGTGGAAGATTTCGGCGAGCCAAAGCTATTTGGATAATAATTAGGACCTCCGTGTCCATTAGGCCCGAAGCAAGACCGGCCATTTCGAGCGTATGAGTTGACATGCACATCCGGATGATTGATTGGTAATTGTGGCCAATTAACTCCAAGACGGATATTTCAGGGCATCTTCATATGCAAACAAACGGGCAGCTAGCATTTCATCAGGGCTTGGTTCTATTCCAGGGACTAGATTGGAGACGGCAAAGCCCACTTGTTCAACTTCAGTGAAATAATCGGTTGGATTTTTAGTAAGTGTTAATGTGCCCACGGGTATTCTAGGGAAATCTTTTTCCTTCCATGTTTTTGTAATATCAAAAGGATTTTGATGATGCTTCCGGGCTTGGTCAAGTGTCATCACTTGTACAGTCAGGTTCCATTTTGGATAATCCTTACGCTCAATCGCATCATATAAATCTTGTACTTTATAATCTGGTTGACTTCCAGCCAGCTCCGCAGCTTGTTGATATGACAACGCTTGTCCAGGTTGTAAAGATTTCCAGGAAAATTTAACGAAAGCTTGGTGTCCAGAATCGTTTACAACTCGAAATGCGTGAGAACTGAATCCATCCATTCGTCGATATCCGTCCGGCCTGCCAAGATCACTAAACAAGTGGAGCGTCTGCAATGTCGCTTCTGGTCGTAAGCTTGTAAAATCCCACCACATATTCCTGTCGCGAAGGTTTGTTTGGGGATTCCTCTTCCTGGAATGTGCCATGTCTCTGAACAACATTGGATCACGGATTGGAAACGGTTCGATGTTGTTTCCAATCAAGTCGTGGTTCCCATCTTGGGTGTAAAATTTTACAGAAAAGCCGTTCGGGTCCGCTACAGTGTCGGAGGAACCCTGTTCTCCTCCGAAAGTTGAGAAACGAACGAACACTCGGGTTTTCTTCCCACTTCCGCATAAAAACTTGGCTTTCGTAAGATGACTAAGATCTTGGTTTAGAACAAAATGACCATGGGCTCCAGCTCCTTTTGCATGGACAACACGCTCTGGAATACGTTCACGATTTAACGAAGACAATTCGGCGAGAAGATGGTAGTCTTGGAGCAAAATCGGACCATCTTTTCCCACCGTTTGACTTGCGGTTAAGCTTGGCACAGGATTACCATGGGAATTTGTTGCTATTTGGTTGCCATTAGAATATGATTGATTGGAAGCCCAAGACAACAACTGATTCTGAGCTGGGCTCGACTTTTCTTGCGAGGATTTACTCCAACCGGGGGATGCATCCGGATGGGAATGGCTTGCATCCAAAATACACAAAAGCAAACAAACTTTGATGAGGACCATTTTAAAACGATGCTATTGGAAAACTGTTTTCCATTGTGTTGTGATGATAACCGTTTTATACAAGATTTTGAAGTATTTTAATTGAATTGGAATATGAAACGTATCTGATTGTCACTGGGCGGAACACAAAACACACCCGAATCTGCCATTGTCGAAATCATTAAATTCGATAAGGGCTCATTAAAGACGACGTATTAAAGAACATAATCAATCAGTAATCGTGTTTTTGTAATGTTTCAATCGAGGGTATTATCAAATACTGCTTGTTTCTGCGACTGCTTGCAAGAAGGCGTTGATGGTGTAATGGTTAGCATTGGTGCCTTCCAAGCACTAGATCCGAGTTCAATTCTCGGTCAACGCAGNACTACAGCGGGCCATCTCTTCAAGCAAGGCGTTGATGGTGTAATGGTTAGCATTGGTGCCTTCCAAGCACTAGATCCGAGTTCAATTCTCGGTCAACGCAGGTAATTTTTTTGCATGTTCACCAAAACAAAACCATGTTTTACAACAGTGCAAACGTATGTTATCAATCATAATTGTTCTATATTTTTAAATGTACCATGACATGTAAATAAAATACATCATATTGTGTTCTTTTGCATCATTAATTTGGTTCAAGACGGTTTTAACCAAGAAAATGCATTAAATGCAACACATATGTGCGCGTGTGTGTGCACATAGTTACCTACATTGAAAAGCTTGTGCTAGTTTTTTACACAATGAACATGAGCTTAGTTAGTAATGTTCTTGTCTTAGTATTTATTTATTTATTTAGATAACTCGACTTGATGCAATTATTGTCAGTAAATAATTGCTTAGCCGTGCATTTCCATTCATAACCAATTCTGCGTTATTGGTTTACGTAATTTTGAGACTATTTTGGAAGGGCGGTAGCAAAAGGATGTGTTCATGGAGTTTCCGCAATCAACTTTACCATACAAAAGTTGGTGTACTATAATTCAATTAACAATTTATACCATGATAACCAACTCATTAGCAAGCTATGAAGACATTTTTTTATGATTATGAAGAAGGGGGTCCTGCATAGCCCCAAAAAGTGTGGTCGAGCAGAAATATGAACATATCACGTCTCATCGAAGATAAGATCGAAATCTAGGTATCATCTTAGACTCAGAGAGCTAGTTGATAGGAAGGAATGATTGCTGAGTATATAAAAGGATCCCTTGACCAGGTCAAGTTATCAGTTTCCTTCTTCATCGTCTCCGACTATCTTCGTTTCTAACTTCGTTTTAGTCGTTTTCTGTGTGATCTGCAGCCAAACTTTTTGAAAATGAACAAGTTTCTTGTAAGAAAAGAAAAAATTTTATGGTTTTTAATTTTTTAAAATTCATGTCCAGGTTTTTATTTTTATCGAAAATTGTTCTTAGGCTGTCGCTGCCCTTTTCGCCGTAATCGCCAGCGCTTCCGCTGACAGTTATGGTTTTGGCAAAGATGATGGATTCCGCAATGATGCGCCAGGGTATGGTCATCATGGTCATCATGGGCACAAGTTTGGAGGGCTTCGTTACGGCGGATTCGGAGGTCCTGGTCAACTGGGCTTCGGTGGCTTTGGAAACTTTGGGCAAAATGGAAATAGAGGACATGGACTTCTAATTCCAGCTGCAATTATTGGAAAGCTTGGACTTTTATCACTAGCTCTTAGCGGCGGTTTCGGAGGTCTCGGAGGTCTCGGAGCTCTCGGCGGTCTTGGAGGTCTCGGAGGTCTGGGTGGCGGTCTTGGAGGTCTCGGAGGAGTGGGTGGCGGTCTTGGAGGTCTCGGAGGTCTGGGTCTAGGCGCTGGACTCGTCGGTTAAAACACTTATTCATTGAAGTACAAACTTTAGAGTAGAAATATTCCATACTTGATATGCCAGTCTGAAACAAAGGTTAAATGGTAACCTACAATAGTCGTTCCACCTTGGAATCTCAAGATGGTTTACATCTCTGTGATATAAGTTGGAAAATTAATCAATTCATACTACTGTCATTGTTACAATAAATGCCTGATGTGTGGTGCTTGACGTTCAAAACTTAAATGCGCTACATAAACTAACTCAATGTCAAGCATATTTTTCTATGCATTATGTCGAATGATTGATTGCGCCGCTATGAATTTCTCGTGAGAAAATGGCATTTCTATTTAGCCTTGCAAAGGTCAATTGTGATCAGTCCAAATTGTTAATCTACTTATTAGATGACATGGGAAAATACACTATATTTTGCGTACAAACTCTTCATGAGAGTATTACTAAAACTTTACTCATAACATCAACTTTATGCAGATCATTTCACTCATTGCACACCTGTCCAAAATCTGTTTACTATGACCACTGGTTGACATTGTTAAATTAGTTGGCGTTTAAGTTACAATCTATCGAGCTTAGAATCAAGTAAATGCTGAGAAATTCATCCAGTTGAAATTACTGCCATTATTACGCATTAAAAATAGTTAGTGCTGATCCCCTTGAGGACGTGTCCGATTAGCTCATGATAGTTTTTTAATGCCTGCTAGAATTTGTGATTGGCAACTCATCATGTCCATTATGCGTACAGATGAAAAGTTCATTCCTTTTTTGGTGCATCGTTGCAACCATAAAACAAAGACCTAATTGCTGAGCTGAGCCTCAGGTAAGCTATAAAAAATGTAAAATCACACAAGACACAGTACTCAGCACTCTTGCACAGTGCCTAGTATGAACTGTATTAGCTTTTAATTACATAATGCGATAAACAACAAATAAAAATAAGTACTCATCCTATGCATTTAATCAATAGAATTTTTTTTTCGTGAATTGCTTAAGCATCATCAAACCGGCTTTTGTATTTTGTGATAATCTGTAAAACGTTTTATCTAAAAACAATCGTGTTCCTTCATAACTGTTGCACAGAGTAAAATGTGCCAACAATTTCAACCCTTATGATCAAATCGCAACTTGTTCTTACACGTCTATATGTAATTTAAGTATTAAGATTAAATTATACTGTTGATACGCAACCAATTATAGTTTTAAAACGTTCTTATCTTGACTGGTCAAATAGCAAGGTGAAGTTAAGGGTAACAATGGGCGACGATATCACTTGTAATTTGCAACAAATCTTTTTTAAACATGCTCGCATTCATGTTTCACACGTGCACTTCTTCAACTATTAAAAAACAGAAAACTTGTAACATTTCGTCGTTTTTTTTTCACAGAGTCGCTCCCATGGCATTCTCGTTTGAATATATATAAGGGCTCAAAGTGTTGATACAAACTATTCATCAGTTTGTTAGCAACTATTCATTGGTTATCACCACGACTGGGTTGATTTCAGCAGTAAAAATTTACTCGGCACAATGAACAAGTCAATTGTAAGTTTATTTTATTTAAAAATATTTGTATTTGTTGCTTTTATTTAAAAAATTAAGTTTGTAAGTGGGTACGTAGAGTAGTTTTTCTTTAATGAATTTTCGAAAAAAATTTCCAGGCTGTTATCGCTCTTTTCGCCATTGTGGCTGTTGCCTATGGTGGCGTCATTGCTCCGGTCCTTGCCAAGGGAGTCATTGCTCCAGGATTTTATGGTCACGGCCTTATCGCTCCGGGAATAGGTCTTGGAGTTGCCCCCATTGGATTTCATGGTCTCCATGGTATTCATGGATTTGGATATGGGCTTCATGGAGGTATCGTTGCTCCTGGTTTTCTTCATGCTGGAATCATCCATTAAACCTACAAATTGTGGAAAGTAGGTTATAACTAAGCCATAAACGCTTCCATTATAAATATATCTGTTCGAGCTTGTACCAGTGAAGTTGACCGACCGATAACCTAATAAAAACCTATATTTTTTCAAAAAATTATCCAAAAACTGTGATGGAAAATGATTTCATTGTATCTCGTTCTGATTGCTTGTTGCATAATGAGTGGATTTTCTTGCATTTAGCGGTTTTCTAGGCTGTTTTCATGGTTGAAAATTCAGTTCTTATTACATATAGCGGACATCATTACGCTGTTAATGGAACCACGACTTCTGACGTTACGCATTCAGAATTCATTAATACTTATGTGGTTCCAATGAAAATTCCCGAATGACATGGACAAATAAAAGCGCAAAAAAACTATATTTTGAAAGATTTGTAGTACGTTAGTCTGTCCCTTCAGATTATTTTTCCATGACGTTTTCATATGAACGAAAGGGTATCTTCGAGCAGAAGCTATTAATCGACATTTGTATTAACCTTGGCTTCCACCACTTTTGAGTAAAGGCTTACAGGTGTAATGACCATATCAACGGAGAAACCTTGACTTCAGCTAATGAACATTTAATTGCATGAATAGCACCGACACGTCACTCTCCGAGTCATGGCTTTCCTCGGGAGATGCGCTTACCCGGCTGGCGTTTGCAACCATTCTGTGTTTTGAAACACGCTAAAATGCTACTTTGATAGCTTTTCACAGTAATGCTTTAAAGTCTCAGGCAACACGTTTGTCCAGTCTTTTTTATTCCAGCTAATGAAGCCAACCAAACCAACATGGATGACTCAACACACTTGTTAATAGAGTTTGCGATATTTGTAGGGAAGAAACTTATAAATTAAACGGCCAACTTTGCTCAATCTTGTTAGTCCTAATTAAACACTTGATTACTGCTAGTCCTTTTCCAACCAGTAACTCTCCGGAACGAAAATGAGTTCTTCCGGAATAACAGATCCGCCATTAACTCAAGAACAGATTGACCGATTCGGTAAGATTTTTTAGGATACAGATTTATATCAACTTTATAAAAACATACCATCCTATAACTCGCATTTTGGTGCAGGTGTCAACCCTGAAACGGTTTTTGGTGAGCACCATACAAAACTACCGGAAGTAATTACAACTCCAAAATATGAACCCGATTCGTCCTCCGTCTTCGATCCTGTCGCCGGTTTTTTGAAGAAAACCGGCGACTTCATTGGAGATTCAGTTTCCAGTGTCGGTGACAACATTACAGGCTCCGTTACCAGTTTACTGTAAGCAAATAATTTCTCTGTATGAATTATTCAATTATGTGTTGCTTTCGTAGTTATGTGTAAGTAATGCATTTGTGTTTTAAAGGGTTGTCCTCATTTTGGTCATGATACTGTTTTTTCTCTTGAAGCACATGCAATACAAATGCAGCAACAAACATAAACGGTAAAATTTGAAAATCATCATAACTCCCTCTAGAAATTTCATCTCTTTATGCTTGAAAGTTAATTTAAACAATTTTTGTCAAATAATTTCCCAGGGGAAATCGCCGAAGCAGTATCCCCTACAGAGAGTGTGTCCACCAAGGATGCAGCAACTGTCCAGCCACAATCCCTCTGTCATCCTCTTGTGAAAAAGTCTAATTGCTAATTATCCTAAACGCAACAAAGTGATGACACGGCTGCGCTCGTGCCCATAATGAGATTACTACCAACCACATAATTATATTCTGTGATGGAATCACAGTCATTACGACAGAAAATGAGTTAATGAATACCAAATACTGACCAAAAAAAATGTTTACCCGCATTCGTCCACCTGGTGCTGCGGAATCTTTGAGTTGTTTTGATCTTTCATAGGCCTGGTTCTTTTTTCCACCCCCATTACCAACGAGACCCCCTCTAGGTCCCCCTCTGGTTAGAGTCCAGCTAATTATGAGTCATTCATAAAAGTCACATTAAGAAGTAACACGTTTCATCTCTAACCAATAACGACTTGGCAATAAATATAACAAATGATTATCTTTAAATCCCTTTTGATTTCATTTTCACTGAAACAATCTGTGTTTTGCGTGAGTGAGCTGAAGAGTTCAACTCATGAGTTTTTTTTGCACGAAAACAGCATCTTGTCGAGGGAAAACAAAAAACATGCAAATTATTGATTATCTGTTGACCGCAACTGATAATACAGTTATTGTTACTAGTAATTTTTACTGGAGTAATTGGATTACTTAGCTGCCTATTTAATTAACCCAACACTTGTTAAAAACTAACCAGACAAGTTTGACCAAGACAAGTCACTCGTCACCATAATTTTTTTCATCATTCATTCGTCGTTTCAAAAGAAAGGAAAAGTCATAATGGGAAAAGAAAGTAAAAGTTCATGTGGAACTGTTTTCCTAACTCTTTTTGTTATTGCGGTTCTTGCCTTTCTGGGTTACGTTTATGTGTCAACGCTAAAGAAAGAGCAGCAGCGGCTCTCGTGCTATGTCTGCTCGTCAAATAACTTGAACCTGCCAACGCTTTTGAATGGAGAAAAGGCGAGAGCCGTTCATTATAGCACTAGGAGTGAAGCTAGTTCGGGACTTCCGGTTGGCACTGAGGATTGTCTGAATGCCCCACAAACTGTAAAGCTTTGTGATATAGGTAAAGTGGATTCCAGACTGAACCATGAGCATGCGATATTTATAAATTTACCTTTAAAAAACTTTTATTTGATTGCAGATGAGTTTTGTGCGACAACGTATCAATGGGCATACAGCAAATACAAAGTAGCTCGGTTTTGTGGAGCTGGAGGCAGGATCGGATGCACTGCTCCGAGCGTCGTTCGTGGATTGAATGAAACAGTTTGTTCTTGCAATGAAGACCAGTGTAGACTGAAACCAACCTTACCCACTTTCGGATGAATAACTCTACCGCTATTAATTAACTGTACAACGACCGATGATTTATTACCAAAGAGAGAGAGAAGAGTTTTAATTTAATATTTAATTGTGATATTTATGAAGCAACAGAATTAAAACGGCGTGTGTGAATAGAATATGAAGATACCGAAATGAGCTTATGAGCTTTTTAGTAAAATGGTATGATCCGATATTATTATCGTAGCCGGACTAATTTAAGTACACGATCAAAATGGACATAGAAATGAGAAACATTGTCATGGTTTCATATACAAAGGGGGTAAAGTCATATGTGAACAATCCCAACCATCAGAAACTTCTCAATAACAATTAGAAATGGTTTGCAAACGTAAGAGTGGTAGTTGGTAGTTAGTATTAGGACTAGGACAACCACATGCCACAGCGGACGTTACGGTTTTAAAAGATAGTAAAACAGAGAGCTGCAAACAAGTTGACAAAGCCACGAACAAATCATGCAGAAGAATGATGTATTCGTTAATTTGCCTCATGTAACACTAATTTTTCTTAAAATTGAAACCTTTATTGAAAAAATTTAATACTTATTCGTGGGCAAAAGCACATACTTAGTTCATTGCACAATGGCTCGTGTAAATTTAATACATAATCTATCTATATTCTAAAAAACTAATTTGAATTACTCCTTGTTGTAGTCCCGAGTACTAATAGACTACAAAGGTCTTCTGTCCGGACCAAGTCCAGTGTTTACCCGCATTCGTCCACCTGGTGCTGCGGAATCTTTGAGTTGTTTTGATCTTTCATAGGCCTGGTTCTTTTTTCCACCCCCATTACCAACGAGACCCCCTCTAGGTCCCCCTCTGGAGCTTATTTACTGGTGAAGCTGCTTGATTATCTTCTGGCACAGGGTACCGGCCCTCCTTCCTGTTACTTTTCCGCGGAGCTGATTGAAACGGAATAGGCTCGTCTTTCTTAATAAAACGTCCGGGAACTATAGCCCCTGGCTTTCCTTGTCTTCCAACTTGATTGTTCGTGCTCCATCTTCCTCCATTCTGTCCCTCGCAACTCACAACTAACACAGCTATTGTGACAACAATAGCGTTCAAAAAGCTACGCCCCTTTTTCATACTTTATGTTTTAAAATTAAGCTGGAAAGTTCATTTACACTGTGTAAAGATTTCCCGTGAAAATCAATATCGTTTCACTGTTTGGCGAACTTCGTATCTATTTTTGTAAGAAGAATACAACGATAAAGTGATGATGCGTTCATGATTACCATATGCATTTGCGTTGTTATAATTAAACTTATCAGTTATCAATCATGCGGAATCGCTGAATGGGACGTTAACTTTTATTCAGATTGGGGTACAATGAGAAATAAACAGAACGCCGCTTGCGTACATGATTACGAACGTTGTGCAAATTGATGTATCCTCAAGTTGATCATGAGTTGGCAAAACAGTTTTCTTTGGTTGTCGACTGTGGACATGATGGCTTTTCTTGGTTGTTTCCAGGAATGCCTGGCACGCAGCAGCATGCTAGTGAATCTTCATCTTGTGTTGAATCTTGGTTCGGATCAGGCTGTTTTTCCTCGTTGCGTACGCAACAAGGAATGAACGGTGGGCTAATCAGCTCAGTGCAGTTTTTATATTTCTCACAAGTTGTACCCGCACTTCGGCAAGTTGTCTGTGGAACACAATTAGGAATGATTATCTATTATGTTCAATTGAAGAAAATACATGAATTTTAATCTTACCGGTTCTTCACTTATATATCCAAAGCATTTTTGGGCAAGGAAAATAATTGTTACGCATAAAATTAACGATTTATACAACTCCGTTTTGAAAGATTGTAATAAGGGCTGAGAATAGTTGAGGGTTTAAGGGCTGAAGGATAACTGTGAATATCTGACTATGGTTCATACAAATTAGAATCTTTTTACTTGCGCATCAACCCCTCATTCATTCTTACTATTCTGCCTGGGTACAGCAAACCATTGAAAATGCTTGCTTGAGCCATTTTTAGAAGAAAAAGATGCATACAAAAACATGAAAATGAAGTGTTGCAAGTTGCAACTGAAACGGTCACAAAATCTTTTCAACTGTACCTTATCTTTGCATGCAATTTTGTTTTCTATGCACATGATTCATAATTGTGAAGCTGATATGATATCTCTAGATAAATTGTTTATGACGTTCAACGCTTTTGTGTTATATTGAACAGCTAATCAGCTAACAGCAACTTTTGTTTTAGTTGCTACGAAATCTTTTTGTCTATTTGGTTCGCTGGATTGCTTTCCCGGCGATGTCCATTGGACTTGAAACCAAAAGGTGTTTTTATCGTAATGTCCCGTAAACTAAAGCTCTTTCATCTTAACCAGATTTTAATAGAAATAGTTCTGCTACTTACTGGTTCTGTTACGGGACAACAGTTTAAACCGTCGCCAGCGGTTATGAACATGACACCTGTGGTATCCAGCCATGAACCGCATTCTCGCATTGATTCGGATTTTATGGAAACGCCCTTAGGAAGTGACACAGGAGCACACGTTAAATCAAACCCAAGGTGGGGAGTTGCCGGGGCTTCTGACCAGCCGCAAAACGCTGCCAAAGTTGAGGAAAGTGGGTTTCCCTTTGATCTGTCTCCAGGAGAAGAGTTTATAAATGAGATTTCCCCCGAGAGTGACCCATACCGACGAGATGCAGCGGAAGGTGTAAAGCAAGCTTTGGGGGGAACTGGAAGAATGGCCAAAATTGACGGGGTTGGGATTATGGATGGAAATGACGGCGATTCAATTGCACGACAAATCAAGGCTGAAGGAGCCATAAAATACTTCCGAAACCTGGTCATGAACTCCAATAAACTTAGCCAACGTGACCAAAACAGCCTCACAAACTTGTGTCAGGTTGTCGTCACAAGATCTAAATTCAGAAATGGGCGAGAGCTCGTTCGGAATCGGATTCTTAAGCCTAAATAGTTGTAAACATAATCAATCAGCAAATGTTTTTAGATCTCTTCCACGGTTTGTCATGAAAGTTGATGTACGTGAAAATTTTATGATCCACAGCTTTTTAATAAATCCATGACGAAATAAACAAAAATCTTCTTTGTTAATGCTGAAACGTCCATACGAATTCATAAAAGGTAGTAAATCAAGTTACGTCAGTTGTCTAGACATCTTTAGTTCATTCATAATTTTTATTTTACCAAATTTTCTTTCTCTGTCTGTGATGGCAATTTTGAAAGAGACTTTGAGTATCGTCATTGGCCCTGAATAGCTATTGTTGGAGTCCAGTGCAAGCCAGCCTCAGAGACAGAAATTGGAGTGGGCGTAGTGCTGACAAGACCTAGCCGCTTTCGCACTGACCCAGATCCTAAAACCAATTCTCCAGAAACGACTACATTGGGAAACGGATTTATTCAAGAAAAATTCTAAACCTATTCAGCCACGTAAAATACCTGTATTACCTGGAGCAGCAGCACCTTGAAGTGCTGTTGTAGGAGTAGGCGGGGCCAAGCCTATGGGTGTTTTAGAGAATTCATCTCCAATACAACACGGAGTGCTCTAACTTGCCAGTAAGTATTGGTAAGTCTACGAAATTTTATCTTGTTCAAAATAAAAATACGAGACAATCTGTTTTACATAGTACATACATTTGTTTAGATGTAATTTAATACACGTATCAGGCAGAAAAACAGTTAGAAACATCCAATATTCAGTCCCTCAATGTTCTACTATAAGGCTAAAGGTGAAACGTACCTTACAATCCTGTCAAAAGTAAATTCAAGGAAAACGATTTATAATCCAGCATAGCAGCAAGGGATTAAGCACCTGTAAATTTATTTTTGGGTCAATGTACCGTACCTGTCGCACCTTTTCGAGGTGCAAAGCGGTTTTATGTACTTTCACTGTAACGTATATTTCCTTTCATTGGCACATCTTGAACCAACTAAATCTCATTCCTTCTCCAGTGTTGCAACAGCACACTGGTTACAATTAAACGTCTCTTCAAGTTGCAGTTCAATTTTCTCAAACTGCCCCAGCCATGAATCCCTTTATATACTACATCTACCTCTTCACCGTCACCTTGATCCGGATTTACAAACGGATCGAGTTGAAGGGGATCGAGCTCCTTTACCCGTTTTTCCGATGGAGGTGTCGCTGGATGTTCGAAAGTGTTGGGGTTATCACCCATGTGCAGGGTGAGCGTGAATACACCAAGGAGGAGCTCAAAGAAGTTCTGTCCAAGTGCAAATACGACCGATTGGTCCACCTGAATGTCAAGGATACGTCTTTCTTTACAAGATGCTGCAACCAAGGTACCCTTGCCAGTGGAGAATGCTTCATGGACGGCCTTTATGAAGCTGAAGGAGGTCTTGATGAGTTTACCGAGTTCCAGCGTCGCTGGATGGAAGCCAGTCTCATGGACGTCTACTGGCATCCGTGGAACAAGTTCTTGGAGTGGTTGGAACTTGAAGCCTTCAACTTGCAAACTAAGGAAAGGTCAATTGAAGTCATTGACGAACATTACCATTTGGGTAAGATGACATTCCTAGAATGATGGAATTACCGTTTCAATTGGGGGAAAAATACTAATTTAAGCCAATATATTTGTTTAGGTGATGAGCTGTTTGAGAACTGTCTTGACCCTAACATGCAGTACACTTGCGGCTACTGGGCTCATGCGTCCAATCTCAATGACGCCCAAGTAGACAAAATGCATTTGATTGCTAAAAAGCTTGATCTTAAGCCTGGCATGCGCGTTTTGGACTTGGGATGTGGATGGGGAAACCTTTGCGGTTTCTTAGCAACCCATTACAAAGTGTCTGTTGTTGGTGTGACCATTTCTAGCGAGCACGTCCGCTATGGCAAAGAAGTTTGCAAGGGTCTGCCTGTTGAAATTCGCCTCCAGGATTACCGTGACATGACCGAGAAGTTTGACAGGATCGTCAGCGTGGGGATGTTTGAACACGTTGGGTTCAGAAACTACCAAGAGTACTTCCAAGTTATCCACAGGTGTTTGAAAGACGATGGAATCTTCCTCCTCCATTGCATTGGTCGCAACCACAAAAATATCCCACGAAGTGAGCCATGGGCAAACAAGTACATTTTCCCCAACGGGAATCTCCCCTGTCCAAAGGACATCACAACTCACACCGAAGGTCTTTGGGTTATCGAAGACTGGCATAACTTTGGACCTGACTACGCCAAAACTCTGCTTGCCTGGAGGCAAAACTTTGACAAGAACTGGCACAAAATGGAGGGAACTTATGGCCAACGGTTCTACCGAATGTGGATGTTTTACTTGTGCTCTTCCCGAGCTTTGTTTCAAGCAAGGAGACTTCAGTTATGGCAAGTTGTCTTGACCAAAGACGGCATTAAAAGGGAATACCGTGCATGTCGTTGAAAAATCATAAATAGACCTACACAAATATTTAACAAACTTGTTTTCTCTTAAACTATGTTTTCTGTACGTCATTTATTTATTTCGAAAATAAAAGCTGGTTATAGACGCCATAATTGAGAACTAAAAAAGCACCGTGTTTTTCACAACAAAAAAAAATCACTCTCAATCTTTTCGTAACAAAATTGTACAATAAATACGAGTGGTGAACAAGGTTTAGTTAATGTTTTTCCTCTGGATCCATTAACAAACCTTCTTCAGACCCCCGTTTTTTGACTTTTTAACGTCCTCTATTACTCGCCATCCTGCATTGACATCGATTGGCCCAAGGCCTTCTAGCTGGCGTGCGGTACGACGGCCAAATACAAACAACCATACAAATCCGATGATTATACAAGCGACTGATTCAATGTAATATCCATCGGTGATTATTTCGCATGACGAGCCGCCGTCCTTACAAGCCTGTTTCATGGAACAAAAAGAAACGCAATTTTGTAAAATATTTCTGTATATAATTTAAAAGTGGACAATATAAAAATTAAACAATTCATCACATTATTACCTGCGTTAGTTCTGTTGTGCTGCA
>VICI01002766.1:0-15401 GCA_019593645.1 Akabosia matsudoensis
AGATTGTATTTATTGTCTAAAACTGAATTAGCTTAGGGGGTCAGCATATTTTATATGCAAAAAGTATACAAAAAAATTTGCGTTGGTAAGGGAGCCGACCCCCAGAGCTCCCTCTTAATTTAAAATTAAAAACTTCCCACTCCTCTGCGTTTCCATTTTGGATGGCGATTCCGATGCGTTGTTTCAAGTGACATGTAGAGCGAGGCTACTATGACAATGAACACAATTATTAAGTGGCGAAAGAAATTTTATAAAATTATCCTGGGTGTCCGTCTGTCAGTTATAGCGAAATCCCAGATATGCTTTGACGTACGGAATTGAGATTTGGTACAGATGTTTACCTGATTGAGCATGATTGTTGCATGTATCTTGCAATTTGTGTTTTAGCGGATCTTGCGGAAACACCTTTCGCTACTTTTGAGAACCGCGCATGAGTGTTTTACTAATTACTAATTACTGTTTTCTCCTAGGCGTGCTTGGGAAAGGTTTCCTATTTCTACTGAGGATTCTGTTGTTCGGTGGTGCACTCGGAATTGCTGTACACGCGCTCACAGAAATACTGCGGGTAAGAATTAATCGTAGTCGAGCTGTAAACTTTTGATTTACCTTGCAATTGGTGATAGTAACGAATAAATTTAATTTACAGGGAAACAATGTGGCCTGCTGGAAATGCTTCAGTACATTTTTAGCAGTATTAAGTGCGCTTCATGCACTACTCATAATTTGTACGTTCCAGCAAAAAAATAATTAGGATTGAGATAACCTTTTCGTAATTTCAGCACACTTTACACGTCTGAATTTGATATATTTTTTCAGTGTTCGTAATTTTACAGTGGGCGGCAACTAACCATTTTTTCCTATTGGATAGTGAATGGCGCATAGTCGAAGTTTTACTAGGAATCCTACTGATGATATACTATATTATCCCCTTCGTGTTTCGCGTTGTCATTGCGATAAGGGCAACTCGGTACCATACTGAGGTATCGGTAGGCGTTGCACCATACCCTCAGTATTATGACGATCCTTATCAACAACCGCCGTACCAGCCGAATGGACCACCAGAATATTCACAACCTAATCAGCAGCAGGGCTACAACCAGCCGTATCAACAGCAGGGCTATAATACGCCTTATCCGCAGCAGCAGGGCTATAATCAGCCTAATCCTCAGGGCAATAAACAGCCTAGTCCGCAGGAGCCTTATCGATCTTTCAACTAGCATTAGAATCACAAGTCTATCAAACCATGGTACAGTCGTCAGCGCAGTTCTGAAACAGTTCGAGGCTACAAACCAACAAATTTAACCCAGTTGATTCAAAAATGAAAATTCAAAAATCAACGATTCCTTGGAACAACTTTTTTTTGCATTCAGAAATGTAATATAAAATGATATGAGTAGAGGGAAATGGATGCCCGGTGGCATATGGAGTAGCTTGTGGAGGACACCAAAATGCATCGGGGGATTGGAGGGAAAATAAAATTGGGATCATTATACACAAATGCAATTTTTCTGAAATTTTTCATAAATTTATTATTTATAACAAAACAACTGCACACAAACATTTACAGTGCAACTGCACTAAAAAAATTCATACAAAAATGTTTTGTCACGTTGACGCATCGCAGCTTCCACGTTCATTGACCCCTCTTTGAACGAGGGAATCTCGCAGAAGGGGACAAACTCCGTTTGCCACAGGTTGGCACAGCGACGCTTGGGACGGCTGGATCGAAACGATCTGGTGGTCGTCGAAATCTGGTGCTTCTCCGGACAACTAAAAAATAGAAAAAGACCATATAATTAGCAACTTTAAAAATTAATCATCGTTAAAAGTTATTACTTGGAACGGCTGCTGGTGGACGGGGTTGTAATGGTGGTGGTAATGGTGGTGGTGATGATGATGGGGGAGCAGGTACTCTTGGACGTGGTACAATGGTGGTGGTGGTGGTGCGAATGGACGTGGTGGTGCTGGAGGAGGTTCACTTGGGCGGAATGGCAGGGATCGTGTTGGTGCCGATGGTGGTGGCGTTTCAGGGAGAAAGGGGTTGGTTCGTGAAGTTTTAAAAACTTCCATTTCCATGTCGGGATCCTGCTGAGGCACGGCGAGAGGTGGACTTGGTGGGGTGACCTCAGATGGGACTTGCTCCAGTGGAAAGATGGACGCTCCTGCGGGAATCCTAAACTGACGAACGGCGTCAGCAGCCCGCTCCAAAAGTCGAACAAAGGGGTCAAGCCAACCCTCGCGGTAAATCCAGCGGATTCCCCAACCAACGGTGACGACGAGGGTGATGCGACCCAGAAGGAAGTTCCTGCAAAAAAAACACTGTCACGCTATATCATTTATAGTTTTAAAACTAAGTTGCATACCTGAAGCTTCAGCCTGGGCGAGCGGAGTCGTGGTGGCGACGGTGGAACTACCACCTGGACACATGTCCGGAAACCTCGGATTAGACTGAATTATCTGAAAAAATATTATATTATCCCTACCATTCATACAAAACATCATTCAATTTGATTACCTCAAAATGGGATCCGTCGGCGACCTCCTCGAAAAGTTTGCTAGCGAAGGGGCTTTCCTCTTCGTCCTGAACCCAGGCGCACGCTGCTGAAATGCAGTCCTGGCACGTTTCCTTGCTCTGGCACTAAATTGGAATTAAAAAATTGTCGAAGTCAACAAATATAATATGTTGCCACAAATACCTTACCTGCATTCTTTCTCTTCTTCTTCTTCTTCCTTTTCCTTGCCTTCAGTACCTGAAAAAAAATTGAAAGTACAAAATGAATTTTTGTTACTCTCACTTACCAGTCAAACTGTCAGACTAATTTGGTAGTAACTTACCCTATGTTAAGTCTTGGGAGAAGTTTGAGTTTCCAACGCTTTTTGTTGCGGAATATACAAATAAGTGCATAAAATTAGCATATCATTAGAGCCCGTAGAAAATCTTTTTTACATGTTTTTTGTGTGATGAGCAACTGCAGCGAGGTTTAATATACATGCATATGGTACCAAAAGAAGGCGTTTTTCAAATATTTTAAATACCGTAAATCCTCTAAAGATCGCCGGTCTCTAAAGAACGCCGGGGTCAAGAAGCAGATTTGAAATTTCGCCGGGTCTCTAAATAACGCCGGGTACTAATAACTGTAAGAAGTGGTAGTCACACAGCTAAGACACGAGATGGGACACGTTTAGCATAGAATATCGACGAAGAGCAAGTCATTTAGAGAGAAATAATGATTGAAAATGACAACAAAGATTAAATTTTTAGTGAATATTCATATGGTTTGAGACATATCAAAACCAAAATTTGAAATTTCGCCGGGTCTCCAAAGATCGCCGGGTCCCTATTTATCGCCGGGGGGTCAAGAGCGAAATTTCAAATTTTCGCCGGGGGCGATCTTTAGAGGATTTACGGTATTTTGCCTATTTCGATATTTAAATATTAAAAAAAAATATTTCGCCTTTTTTGCTTTTAGAGACGTGTTGAATGCTAAATCCGCAAATTTTAGGACAAACGAGCATTTTTTTCTCGAAAAAACAGTACATGATACACGGGGAATTGGTATGCCGAAAAATGTATATGACCAAATGAAAATGGTTCAAAGGTTTCCATTTTTCTTCAGTATAACCAAAGGAAATGTATTTTTATGTGAGGGTAAAGTATCTAAATGAATGAAATTTTATTACTGTCCGTGACTTGAAGGCCAGGTTTGTGTCAATGATGATGTTCACGAGGTTTAAGCATGTAAGATTAGGGGAATTGGTGTGCCGAAAAATGTAAAATGACCAAATAAAAATGGTTTACAAAGTTTTACTGCTCTCTCGAGTTATGCAGGCCAGGTGTGCAAGTATTCGTGTCCTTCATGTGTACTTCTTTGTTATGCTCCGGTGTATGCACTCGACCAAGTTTGATTTTTCAGTTCCATAGAATCATTTGAGGAAGCAACATCATTTTTATTTTACAAAAAGTATAAGTCTGGAATAAATATGTTCTTTGAAGCAAAAGTTACTCTACTCTACATCAAATTACCGAACTCTAGTGTACTCATCAAATTATCGAAACTCCGCTGGCCAGCGAAACAACTAAAATGGTAAGTAAAACAACTATATAAAAGACTTTCATAAATATATTTACAATTACTATTGTGTTAATCAATGGGCGGCCCATGAGCTGCCTTCTTTGTCGTAAAAACACCCATCAGTGAAGCAAACCCACCAGTTTTTTGACCGTACCAGACTGCCTTGACGATTATTTGTGTTGTTTGGTTGTTGAAGTTAACAGATTGCCAGCAAAAATCAATGGCTATCATAAAAGACGTAATTAAAAGGACTAAGAAACGCGACTACTGGACAGGCCGGCAGCGGGAAAAGTACCGTATTAAAAGCAGCAGCTTCTTTATTATTGCAAGAAAACGTGTCTTTTCAAACTGTTAGCCCAATTGCTGCAAATTGTGAATCATTGAATGGGAAAACTATTCATTCATATCTAGGCCTTTTTAACGTAAAAAACACTGGAAGGACCTAATAAACGAACCAGTTTCTCCTAAAGTACGACAGAGAATTCGAAAGTGCCAAATTCTACTAGTTGATGAAATATTCCTTACAGGATCAAGAGCATTTTCTGGCTTGTTACGTAGAATCTCTCAAATTAAAAACAAAAATGCAGGACCCATCTCAATAAACAGTTTACCTTTGAGTTTAATTGTAAGTGGAGACAGTCGCCAGCTAAATTGTCCCTTAGACGTATCCTTAGATTCTCTTCCAAGAGAAGACCATTGCGAGTTGACGAAAGAAGCATTGGAAATTTTTCATAATCTCCATTACAAACTTGATTTAAAAACAAACGTCCGTCAGTGCCAACATATTATTTTTCAGACAGTTTTAAACAATATTCGGGACGACAAAGTTACTATACAAGATGTAAACATTTTGGAGACTCGTCATGAAGATAATCCGAGTGATTTGGAGTTGTATAAGTTCACAGCCGTAACTCATATATTTGCGTCAAATTATTTAATTGACTTGTGGAATACAACTTTTTTAACTTTACAAGAAATTCCGATAAAGATACTAAAGCCAGAGCTAGAACCTTTTTGTAAATTTTGTGAAGGTCATTATAAAACCTGCTATGCAGGTCGTGGTGTTCAGGTTGCCGTGTATAGAAATCTTTCACAGGTACAGGGAAAATCTATTGTGAATGGTACACGTGGAGTCATCGAGGATTTATTTTATCAAAAAAGATCATGACCGGCTACCCGCATTTGTGACGGTACGCATTGTACCCAAGTTCAAAGGGCCACTTTTAGAAAACGGAACAATTCCTATCCCTTGTATTATTGAAACGGGTTTTTGTGTGCATGAACAAAGGAAGTTCAAAGTAAAATTCATTCCAATTAGGTGTGATTACGGAATCACAGCATGGAGGTGTCAGTCCAAGACAATGCAATCTGCTGTGGTTACGCTAGACGGTTTTAAGTTTAAAGATAAAGGTATTTACAGCAGTCTTTCTCGTGTTGTTTCTTTGGACAGTTTAGTAATTAGATCAAGTGACCCAATAAAAAGTTATTTCTTTCGAAAGGAAGATGCCTGTCATAATTGCTAGAAAATGTGATATCTGCGACTGCTTGTATCAGGCAGAAGTATATGAGTCTAAATATGAGTACATTTGCAAAGATTGCGAAAAACCGAATTTTCAGAACCCGTTAAATCTTCTCAAATGCGTGGTGGAACAAAATCGAACTGACGTGCTAACAATGTACGAAGAGTTCGAGGTTTACTATAGCGGAATTATGAACAGAGTCACAAACAGGAGCTCTATTCTTTACACGTTTAAATTGGAACTTAAGCAAAACTTTGATCCCGAAGAAGATTAAGGACAATCGGAAGGTAAATTAAAACAATGCCCAAGTCTAAAACCTTATCGCTTAGGAAAAAATTTCGTTGTGGAATTTGCTCCTTTAAAACAGATGATTTATTGATACTAGAAAAACATGTCGAGGATGCACACGCATGTAGCTTGTGTGGAACATCTTGGTATGATAAAAGCTTCCACAAGTGTTCCTTTGAAAGTAATGTTAAAAGTCAGGTGGGGTTTGGGATGGCTATCACGGTTCCATTAGATCAGTTTTCCAATTTTCCAATTTTCACGCTTAAGAGTTCTTCATTTTTAAATACAGTTGTGTCATATTATTACGAATTTTTAGAGGATTTTGCTGATATTTTGCAAAGTATTGAGAGCATAAAAACGTCATTAGAATACCTCATTAATCAATACGTTGATTTACATAAAGGCATAAGGTTAAAGCTCAGTTTTATATGCTTATTTCGAAATCCTAAAGATGAAAACGAAGTTAAGAAACAATACTCGTCTTTTCCGCTCAAGATTATGCATAAGAACTTCACTGAACCAACAATTTTATCATGTGCAGAGTATGTTTCAGCTTTGTCGATTTTACTAAGTCACGAAATTTCGGGTTTAATATTGAAGAGAATTTTGAAACTAGAGATAACCATTTCAAAGTTCCGAGCAAGTATCTTCCACTTTCTTAAAGTCTTGCAGGAAAACATGGTTTATTGAACGTAAAAACAATAAACTGCCAGTGCTTTGCTTATTCTGTGGCGGCGGCACTTAATTATAAATCAATATGCAATTCATCTGGGAAAAATTTGGAAACTGCACGGGGTTATGAGCGGCAGTCTTTGAAACGCCAACTCGAGAAGCAGTCAACTTATGACGAATTTGTAAAATCGTTATATATTCCAAGCAATGACGTTGGAGATTTAGAAATGATTTCTGAATTTGAAGCATTGAATGACATGTCCATTACTGTTTGCCGCTACTCAAGGAAAGCTCAAGATATTGTTCCAATTAGATTAACGAGAGTAGCTAAGTCTCAGCATGCTTTCCTTCTTCTAATCTCTCGATCGGATTTAAAGAAATCTGAAAGAAGAAAGTATAAAGCTAAAAGTCATTATGTAGCAATTGTAAATATCTGCGCATTACGAGCCTCTCGAAAGAAAAAGTACTTAGGCACATGTAGGTACTGCTTTGGGCATTTGAAATCGACAATTCATGAAGAGCACTGCTATGAAAATGATTTTGCATCCATAGAATTTGCAAAATCTAAAATTAGGAAATACAACGAATTGTATCGATTGATCATACCTCCAACCTTTTCCATCTACACTGTACTGTTTACTGGAGAAGACGTGAACTTCCATATTAATGGATTTGCGTTGATAGGTTTTAATTGTGACCACGAGGTAGTATACGAAAAAACATACACAGGACGAGACAGTATAAACATATTCTTTGACTGCCTGTTAGTGAATGCATACTTCTTTTATGACAAAAGCTATTCTTCGCAAATTCCTATTTGTCCAACAGCACAAAGCTTAGCTCACGTAAAAGAAGTGAAAATCTGCTATATTTGTGGTACGGCGGTTTCGAGTGCTAACCCAGCAACTCAAAATCATGACCATATGTCATCATTAGTTAACGGGGAACACATTCCGGGCCATAAACCTGGCAATCCGATTAGTTATCCCTGCCAACAATGTAAACTAAATCTCACTCCAAGGAAACGTATTCCCGTTTTTACGTATAATTTAAATTTTCATGCTAAGATATTTTTGTCACATTTGTCAGATGTTGGGGTAGAAAATTTGGTTGTATTACCTCTGAAAACGGCCGATTCGTATAGCTCTATTCTTATAAATCGCTTTATACAAATTAACGACTTGAGTAATCATTTTAATGGATCTGATTTGCATTCGATAACAAGGGGCGTTTCTGATGAAGATGTTTTTTTGTTACGGAGAATTTGTCACGACCATACACAATTTTCATCAATGAAGTATGGGCTTCCGTACCCACTGGTTTGTGAAAAAGGTTTTCCTGCAATTGAATTATTTAAAGATATCCGGTACCTTGACGGTTTAACAGATAATGATTACCAGCATGCAATCAAAGCATATAATGCGTTCAATTGTCAGTCTCTTGACGATTATTTGAAATTATCGCTACAAGCAGACGCGTATGCATTAGCCACGCTCGCAATAAATTATAGCAAGTTTATGATGCGGTCGTTTAAGAAAATGTGTCCGTTATGGGATATTTCGCTTGGTTCTTTTAGTTATGCATTAATGAATTTCATTGCTAACGGCAAATATGAAAATATCCTAGATGGAAGAATTGTTAAGGTTATTGGATCGTCGCTATTGCCAGGTATTTCAATTTCCAACTGCAAACGACAAATTTTTAAGAGTAAACGTTTAGATGATTCTTGTTTGGACGAAGAAAGCACAGAATGTTTGCATGTGGATAATCGTCAGCAGTTTTGTCACATAATTTCTAAACCCCTACCCAATGGTAATTATAAGTTTTGGAATCCTGAAGAAATACAAAATTTCCGTTTAGATGAAATTAGAGAAGATGACAACGTCTGTTATGTACTTTGCTGCTCATTGCGTTATCCAGATAATCTGCATGACTCCCAAGATAAGCCATTATGTTACTCCCGAAAGGCCAGCTGTAGTAACTCTAAAGATGTTATCTCGAAGCAAATAAATGTGCTTGCTGAAAGCTTTGAAAGTCTTGGTACCATAGACCTTTCCGTATATGATAAAACAAATGTATGGATATCACACAAAAATTTGCAATTGTATCTTAAATTAGGCATTGAGTTAAAAAGCATTTCCGGAATCATTTCATATTCTGTTTCTCCGTATCTGAAGCCATTGTCAAAACTGGCCGAGGAAGCGAGAAATCAAAGCATCAATTCCTTTTATTCTCAAATAGCTAAATCCGTTGTTAACTTAGCTGTCGGCAAGACAATGCAAAAGAGACAGAATCTCCGTTCTGTACTATGCACCAAAAAGCGGAGCACGGAAAGGTTACTAGGAAAAAGCCTGTTTGTCGACGTTTCTCCCATTTCAGAAAATCTGGCCGTTGTTGTGATGAAAAGAAAAAAGGGCTAATAAGTTAAGAATGTGATGATTGCATTCCATGTATTAATGGAAAGTTGTCATATGTTATATGACTTTCATTACAATCATATTAAACGGGTGTTTGGTAAGGACGCATATATGCTTTAGCCAAACAGCCAAACCGACAGCGCAATAATTCGTTTGCATAATGCTTCTAATTTTTATGCCCAATTACAAACGCTGAAAGAAGTTTTCGACTTTAGCACCCTTCCCAAAACACATTTCATACATAATGCAGGATCTCAAAGAATCGGAAAATGGAAAATTGAATCGCTTTTTGTTAGAGAATTTTTGTCTCTGAAACAAAAGTCGTACTCCATCCTAGAGTACAACCCAGATTGCATGGAATGTTTGAATAGAGCATGTTATTTATGTTGCAAGTGTACTGGAATCAGGAAACAATCCATTTCGCACCAGCAATATAGGGATGTACTTGATAGGAAACATAGTGGAGTTTATGAATATAATGCGGTGCAGATGGCTGAAGGTGGTCAGTTACTTATCATAAGTCGACCGAGGCAGTTTTTGTCTACCTGCTCCGGAAACCGAATTTGGCTTTCACAGACGGAGTCCCTCCCATTGGGACATTATAAGTTGAACGGTGCGTGTTTTTGAGTTTTAAATACATTGTAATATGAATATTAGTGACTATGAAGAACAGGATTTGCGAATTGCTCCGTTTAGTTCGATTTTGTGTGTAGGACCATCTGGTATAGGAAAAACGTATCTGCGGCTATTGCTTTGCAACGAAACAGCATTTTTTCTAGTCCACATGAAAAAACAGTATTCTTTTTTAAATATCACCAAGATAGGGCTGCGCCGGGCACCGGGTATGGACTCGGTACTCTGCCGGGTTCGGGACTTTTCTATGTACCCGGCGAGCTCCGAGTATCAAGGCCTGCTACCCGGGGCTCGCCGAGTGTTCAATACTTCTACTTTTATGAAGGAAAACAAATCTTTAAAGCGAAAGAAAACCATTGGAAGCACACAGGCTTGTAAAAATACCTCATATTTAAAGTGCTTGTTCGGAGTAATTCTCGACAAGACACTAGCTTCCAACCTGCGATTGTGTAAGGAGTTCATGGTGCAGTGGTGAACTTGTACATTAAGGATGCAATACTCCTTGACTTTTCAAACCCAGTGAGAGAGAGAGGAGTCAGAGAGGCGATTCTTTAGGATAAGCAAGTAGTAAGTTTAACTAGCATTTGTCAAGTCCTGTTACTAATGTTGAGAGTGAGATGCTAGCCGCTTGGTATTCCAAGATCATTTGTGTATCCTGGACTGCAAGTACGGGGATATCGGGGAGTACTGATCGTTTTGTGACTGTCATGAAACAGTAAAACAGAAATGTCGATATTTGTTAACTTTTATAACAAACAAACGATAAATTACTCAAATAAACTCATGTTACACGGCCTTCCGGTCGCATTTCCTTCAAAAATTAATTTATCGAGTACCCGGCGAGTCTACCCGGCCGGGTCTCTGAAAATTTAAAAATACCCGGGCCCGGCGAGTCCGGGTAATTGGTGGACTCGGCGCAGCCCTAACACCAAGACATTTTTGAGAAAATTCAGAGAGAAGATAGTAGTATTCTCTTTGTTGCAACTAAAGAGGCTTTAGAGGAAATACTGCTGGAAAGCGAGTCCACCCTTCTGATTATTGACGATTTTCTTTCAAATGCAATTAATCAAGATAACAAGTTCATAACTGATTTTTTCATAGAGAAATGCCATCATAATAGGGTGACTCTAATATTTCAGTCGCAACTTCTCTTCCCGAGTACTGGGAAAGCGTGGTCTGTAAACGCTAACCATTACATAATTTTTAAAAGCTATCATCAAGCTCAAGTAGCCACATTCTTTCGTAATTTTGGGAGCGATTCCGATTTTCTACACCAGGCATACAGGGAATGCACTTCAAAAAATAAGCACGGGTATTTATTTTTCTCACTGCACCCCAAAACAAATGAGAGGTTAAGGTGCAGATCAAGTATTATTCCTGTTGAAGGAACCAAAATTTTTACGAAAGAAAATGATCAGTAGAATCATTTTGCATTTTGAAACTCTTTACTCGATTATTATCAGTAACACAAAGTCTTATAGAGAAAAAATTATTAATACATCGACGGATGATCTTGTGGCAATAATTTTGTGTCTTGATATCTGCTCGAGAACTGTATCATTGCGAAAAATAAAGATCTGCGGCAAGTTAGAAGGCTACATCGTATCTCAAGCATTCGTTTAAGAGCAATCTTGCTCAATAATGAACAATGCGTAAAGGCATCAACTTTATGCGTTTTATTTAGTCTGGTGAAAGAATCTGTTAAACATGTCCTTGAGCATTAAAACATTTTACTTGATTTCCAAACAAGACTTCGACGAATATCTTAGAGTAAAATGTAAGTCTGAAGTGAAAAATTTTCCGAAGATAATTGCAAGACGCATTCAAAAATCTCTTACATTTTTAGCAGCCGCAGGGCTAAAACGGAATGTATTAGGTTGTGTTACAGATTCAATGAAGAACCTGCCTGAAGATGTCAACATACTGACATATGCAGCTTATGCTGTTTCAGGAAGAGGAAACGAACCTGAGCATTTACCAGTATTTTTAAAATTTCTCATTAGCATAGAAATCCCTCTGAAGTTTTTGTGCCTAAAAGTACAAGTACAGTTGAAAAAAATGCAAAAAACAGCGAAAACAAAGCGAAATAAAAATTACAAACATGAACAGGAAAGTAAAGAAGATGAGAATGAAAATGAAGCATGAAAATGAGATCCATCGTGCTTGGTCGAACATCCTTCAACCGGAAGGGCTTACTAGTCTTACTGCTTTTGCTAAATATTCAAAAAATGCATACAACTTACGAGAGCTAGAAAAGTCATTGTCGAAATTAGAAGCATTTTCTAGGCACAAACCTCTTAAAAAACACTTCAAA
The DNA here is from genome assembly GCA_019593645.1 of Akabosia matsudoensis. Lineage (NCBI taxonomy): Eukaryota > Metazoa > Arthropoda > Collembola > Entomobryomorpha > Paronellidae > Akabosia > Akabosia matsudoensis. The sequence continues at coordinate 11,918 of VICI01002766.1, forward strand.
AGGCATAGTTATATTATCAATCGACCATTTTATTCTTATTGCTGTGATTTAATGGTCATGCCAAACAAATTTCAAAACGGTAGGAATGCATACATTTTGGTCGTGCAAGACCAATTTAGCAAAAAATTAGCGCTTCAGCCACTGAAAAGAAAGAACACGGATGAAAGTCTGAAAGCCATGAAAATCGCTCTTGCTAGGTTAACTGATAACTTTAAAAGAGACATACGCATTATTACGAGACAAAGGTAACGAATTTATAAACAAGCCAATGAAAGACTACTTTCGTAAATTAGGAATTGAACAAAGGGTAATAACAACTGGCTTCAAGGCTAGTATCTGCAAAAGAACAAATTTGCGAATTAAACAAATTTTCGCACGATATCTCAAACTAAAAAACACAAAATCTTGGCTCCCTATCATAAGTGATGTAGAAAATAAATACAATAGCACTACGCATGCAACCACTAAGTTCGCCCCAAACGAAGTATCTGAAAGCAACGCTAAAATAGTTTTTTCTAACATGTACAAGCATCTCACGCGTTACGTAAAACGAAAACCAAGTAAATTTAAGGAGGGAGATAGAGTACGTATAGCATATAAACCCAGTTTGTGGACGAAAAGCTACTTGCCCAAATTCAGTAAACAAGTTTACCTCATTAAAAATGTGAAGCCCACGTTCCCCGTTTTCACATTTCGTGTTCAAGCACTAAAGGGAGAGGAACTAGATAAAACATTTGTCCACGAGGAATTATCTTTTGCTTGATAAAATGGAAGACAGTTTTAGCGTTACTTTATTAAATAATGCATGCGGTGATTATTTTTCGAACAATACCAACTTTTCATTCGCGAATATATTTCCAGCCTCGAAAAATATGTCCAATTTCGAAGTTGTTTGTCAAGTTTGAGCTATATTGACCAGATTGATGGTTTCATTGAACCGACAGAAACTAACACTATTACTTTAAACTCGGTTCCGTTTTTTACAGACGACCTGCAGAGGAAGATTTCAGTGGAGACAATAAGTTATCACGAAATTAAAATAGCAAAACATAATGAAGTTTTTACTACGTTTGTAGCTGAAACGTCGAGAATTTGTAAAAACAGGGAAATAAATGTGCATTTTATGCCGATTTTATCAAACGGAAGGGTGAATGGAGTAAAAATTCGTAAAGATTGGTGAAGGTCTAACATTAAAGCTTTCAGAACAAATAGCTTCATTGTTGGGTTTTGAGAAATACGATTTTGAAAATGGCGACTACACGTCGAGCATACCATTAAATCTGGAATACTTTAATGGGAGTAAATTAGGGACAGTACTAGGAGATGTTAAACGCCAACGGTATAATAAAACAGAAATTTCACTTCCACAAATTCTTGGATCTCCGACAGTGAACGAAGTTTTAACAAATATCACAATGGCTTTAGAAGGTATAGGTTACAACGTATCGTTGTGATACAAAAAGAATAGTAAATCAATTGAATGGAGGAATTTCGTTGCATTACGCATTAAGCTTTCCAGTTTTTTAAATACTGCATTGGGCCTTCCAGATTCGTTCAATTTCACCGGAAGCGGAGCGGTCGAAATAAAAAGTCCTACTCTGCAACAGTTATCAGTGACAAATGCAGTTTCCCGTAAACAGGCTCAGAATAAAGTCACATTCCCATCACAACCACAAGCACCTAATCTTTTTGTGCACTGTAGCATTATTGAGGATCAATTGATTGCAGGGGAACTAAAAAAATATTTGGCGGTTATTAACCGAAGTCCAGACTCGACACCAAAACGATTCTTTTACCAGCCTGCGGAAATGCTATATAAAAGCATTTCCAAGTCATATGTTGGACACATCAAAATTGAGCTTCAGACAGGAAGCACCTCATTTATAAACCATTCTGAAGACCCTACCTGCATTGTTCTCAATTTTCGAAAAAGATTCATAGATTAGGTATGGATTTATAGTTCCTACCCGATCTTGCTCCAGCCAGATCCGGGAATAAAATTTCACAAAAGAGCAAAAGGAAACGTAACGTGCCGAAAAAAAGAGTATTAATAGGACGAGGCAAGCGAAAGGGACGCAGTCAAAGTTCAACTATCAGAGTGGCAACAACAAGTCGGCAAGCTTCGAAAAAGGGAAAAAAGACCAAAGCGAAACAAGTAAAAAAGCCCAAAAACATCAGAAATACCAATAAAAAAAGTCATTCCATTTGAAAAAAGAGATCCAACAAAAAAATTAGAAAAATAGTGCCTAAGGATAAATATTTATTACAATGGAGCAAGCGAAGAAGCAAAGGTTAGAACAGGGGCAGCCTCAGAAAGCTGCTGCATTCAATATAGGCCATTTCGATTTAACTACTACTCCACTTACCGACATAAGCATACTTTCAGAGGAATATGAGGAAGTCATTCCTCAAACCAAACTAGCGGACACAATAGAACTGCATGTCGCGGGATCTCCGACACATTGGATTAACTTGCGTGATTGTTTTCTTCACATGAATTTGAGCGTCAAAACAAAAAATGATGCTTCACTTGCGCCAACAAGCAAAACCTCAGTAGGAAACTACATATTAGGGACTTGCTTTGAAGCTATCGATATGAAAATAAATAACGTTCAGATTACATCTGGGGGAAATCTGAGTAATTATGCAGCATACATAAACAAGGTTTTGTTTAACTCTACGGATCTTATTAGGAAAAAGGGACATTTGGAAGGTCTTTACATAAACACTCACGAAAGTGCCACCAATACAGGGAATAAGGCCTATGAGATGCTTCGCAAAAATGCACTCAAAGATAGTTTTGAAGTTATTGGTCCAATACCCCATGCATTTTTTGAAACATTCAAATTCTTACCACCGCAAACATCGTTAACAATACGCCTACGAGTTGCCTCAAATGCATTCGTTTTAAATTCACAACCACTGGCGGAAAATGAAATTTTTTCGGACAAATTAGTGATTAAAAGTAGCAATTTGCAGTTAAAAAAATAATTTCGCATTCAAAACTGGACCACCAGTTTGAATTGGCTTTAAAAAACAACAAACTGCTCTCCATTCCAAATTTTGATTATCAGGCTGTTTCATTTGTTGTTCCTAAAGGAATGCTCAATTTCACGTCAGAGATTTTGCTCCATAAATTACCAAGTTACGCGACGTTTGGGATAGTTAGCACAAAATCTTTCTTTGCTTCGGCTGATATCTCTCAATTTTCCTTCAAATCATACAACCTGAGTAGCTTCCGATTTACCATTAACGGTGAAAGCATTCTCTTTGGAAATCCAAAGATTTCAGTCGAAGATAATGAGTATATAAAATATTATGATCAGCTCTTGAGAACAAAGGGTGAAAATGGACAAGAAGGGTTTGATTTTAGTGTTGAAGAGTTTACCAAGTATGGGTATTGTTTAATTCCACTCTGGAATCCTTTGAATGGAAAAAAAGATCGTGTTCCTGTGTCACGCTCAGGAAGTGTTAGGTTAAGCTT
>VICI01002767.1:0-15395 GCA_019593645.1 Akabosia matsudoensis
TGAGCATGCTCTATGAGTGATGGAAATTGAAGTCTACAAAAGAGGCTGCTGAAGAGCTCACAATGTCGCTCTGATAAACTGCATAAAAAAGGCAGTCACGAAAAATCTATAATTACGTTACGAGTGTAATTTTGTCTGAGAACTATGGTTCTTTCTGTTTACACATGCCATAGAATTCTACTGCACTAGCATTTAGTTCAACTAACTTTTCGCCTATACAAACCCACAAAAATTGCTTTTACCCTCTGACAATTTAAAATATTTGAAACGATGAGTAACTGTCCAGCGTACCCTGACCTGATAGATAGATTGTCTAATTTCACTTAGAAAACGAATCTTTTTTTGCTTCTTTTCGACATGCTAAAATCAGCCATCGACATACTCGTAAATGCACGACTACTCATATGATCCTCCGTAATCAGTTTTTGAGATATACACGTATTCATTCAAAAGAGACAGAAGTCAGTTGTATTTTACTTCGATACCATAACAAACGTAAGTTCAGTGCATTATGTTTAATTGATATAGATCACGGATCTTGTTAACTTGACCGTATGAAAATACGCTCTTTCAATCGCACATCAAATGATTGAACTTTTTTGCAATCGTGCTGAACATAGGACACAAAGCCAAATTTGGTCAGTTCAGATGGAGTGTGGTCATTTGTATTTTGTATTCCTATTGAATACAGAGGATTGAAATAAAGCAAAAAAAAAATATAAAAACTGCATAAAATACTAAACATGTTTTCCACCTATTTCGTACATATTACAACGGTCCAACTTTGGAAATATATCGAAAGAAATTGTAGAACACATGCACAGTCAATTTAATTTCATCCATATTAGCGATTTTAGAGGATATTTTACTTGAAATTTTGTTATTCAAAACGAGGTGACATATCCTCTAAAATCGCTAAAATGGATGAAATTAATCAACCCAGAGGATGGAAAGCTTTGTTTGACACAATACAATCAATTTAAATTTTCTAAAGCTAGTCTCGTAAAACTCTTATGTTAAAACACAAACAAACCCGCTCTCTTTTTACCTCATAACTATAAGCTAAGACAAGTGTTTTTAAAGGCATAAAAGTTACTTCTTCCGACTATTCTGGAAAACAACATATTGTGCTTACCAGAATGCTTCTATGAATATTCATGCATCCCCTAACAACTAACTGTGAGAATGAAATCCCTAAAAACACAAAAAAAACTTCTCTGACTTTGCAGTAACAAATATATAAACTCTAGGTTTATTCTTGTACTATTGTAATAACACACCAGTCCTGTAGTCACATATAATGATATATCCTTTGAAACGTAAATTAACTTGAAAGTTGTCATATGAAAGTTTAAAAGACATGTTATTGCATCGCCAACACGATATAATGCAAAGCAAAGCACATATGCAGATAGTTAGCAATTTACGCTTGTTCGTAGCAAAACTTTGGCCTGCATCTTTCGTCTCGCATGTTTATACGTTTAGGTACATTAGTTATGTTGATATATAGGTATGCGTTCTCCGTACTCTGTGATGAAGCAGTCGCAAGGTCGCGAATGACTTAAAGCAACTCTAAAACCCTATTGAGTACTCTAATATTTGAATAGGAATTCAAATAGATCTACATATTTCAAAGATAAAATACTTAATCAGTTATCTGTAACAACTACGGAATCAGGTTTTTGCGAAAAATTTGTTGTGATGCATAACAACAGTACTACCTACATACATATGGTACATACATTTGATCATTTGATGAAGAACTGGTAGTAGTAGGACTGTTAATAAGCGGGATCAATAACAGGAGCTAATCAGTCTCGTCTCGATGGTTCAGAAAACGGTTAAAAGTAAAGAACTCAATTTTGTTATACTAGCAACTACCTTCATGCTTAATTTCCATACATACCTTAGTAAAATATATGAAAAAATATATTATGTACGTTTTCAGTAAAATGTGTGAATTCAGGGAATTTTGATTACGGAATATTCATGACCATAAAACATAGGAGCATGGAAACGAAAACTAAATATTCCTTATAAATATCAGTGTTTACTAAGAGTGGGCGATTGTGAAAGTTACCATCGGTCAAGAAACGACCTACAGATTTCTTGTACTCCTGCAGCATCTGATGCCAAGTCCGTATAAAACTTGTAAAACAAGAAAGGATTAGCACAAAATATGCCAAAACCACACAATTAAAGCATTTCTTTGATCAGCTTTTAAGTTTCTCTTTCAGTTTGGGTGTTCTAGCCGTATTCATTCATCTATCAACAGGTAGTTTCTACTATTTGTCATAGGTGAACTAAACACGAGGGTAAAATGGTAAATTTTGTTTAGACACTTTTCAAATGCTGCTATTTTAGTCATTTTATCTGAATTCTTGAATACGTTCTTAAATAATACATACTAGAAGGTTTCAATAAGCACATCAAAAATTGTCTCTTTCCCCAAAATCGTTGAGGAAAATGACTCAATGGGACGAAGTCTACTCCCACTTCTCCTAATATATTATGCATGGGCGGATATAGCAGTAACTGTCGAATGTTAATAATGGTTTGGCTCTGGGAAGACGCTGAATTTTTTAGCAAATATATATAAATAAAAATTGTCAGAGATTGAATTTTAAGTTCGTCATTAAAACCTGTAATGACATACATATTTTTTCATTTTTATTGAAAAATTTAAATATTCGAAATCTTCGCTTGTGCCGATTCACTAACTTAGAATTTGAGAGGAAATGGGAAAAGCCATCAGGTATTTTTGAGGAAATTCTCTTTGAAAGAAGAAAGTAGGTAATTACTTGCATATAATGGCCCTAAAATGTAACACGGAGTTCAAGGGATTCACTAGTTAGGAACTGAATGATATTATCGGTTGAAGATCATTAAGCCCCTGTCATCATCATCATCATATGCATGATACATCGGTTTTTATTACGTCGTTGGAAGAATTTTCTCCAAAGCTGCGATAAAATGTACGTGACAGTTTTTAAATGCGCGATAATTTTACACAGATGAAGACGAGTCTGGTACTAAAGGCACTCGTTTTATAATTATGATGCATGCCTTTAGCACTTAGACCACCGATGACAAGCATAACTATGACGAAGTCTTTGGAAAGTACTGAACATCCATTACTATACGCAACAGGGTCTCCCATATGCCTTTGTCTTGGCCTTGTAATATTTGTTCCTGCTGTTCCCTTTCCCATCTGCATCCTCAATGCAGCCAAACGTTGATTTTAGGAAGAGAAGAGTAAAAGCAGAGAAAAGAGGACATGCATGGAAGACAAACATGCTTGAGAGCATGTGTCTCGATTGGCGGTCTCAGCAAATTGTGAATTTTCTATAACTCTCTTCAGGCAGATGCAACAATTATGACGAATGTAGTACTGTATTAATGCGGCATTTTTAGATCAGTTGGGAGACCACTTTTAACCTATGAGTCAGAAAGAAGCATGTAACTGCAAGCAACTTCTCTTTTCCAAGCGTCCATATTTATTTGCTGCAAGGAAAAAGTTGACTTGGAAAAGAGTGAAACTCAACAATCATGAGAGGCAATGTATGAGATAAATTATAAGAAAAATAAGCTGGTTCGCGTGTTAAGGAAATATTCCGAGAGAGTGTGACGCATTATGTGAAAGAGCAGAGTGAAAGTGGAATTGCTTGCTAGATGTTTTAGGTACGTGTAGCATCCCTGCATAGTACATACGCTGCAACTTATGTATACGGAATAGATACCATCATCATCGAGTACGGTCTCCAGATCTATTGGGATTTTCCCCCTTTTTTTGCAAAGAAAAAGTAACTACACATGCAAGCTTTCATGGTCTTTCATAGAATGTAGTTGGAATTGAATAAGATGGTTTTATAATATTGAGGTTTGTACTGAAGCGGGTGACTTAAATCTACAGCTACAGGGCTTCAGAGACCGAAACGGACACACGCAGGAGAAAATAAATTTTCCTGTAAATATTAAGAAAAAGACGCAAGCTTTTTGTGGAAATAGCGATAATACGATGATGGTATTGCATTAACTGTCACAAAAGAAGATGGTAGGGGGCGAAAGAGCATAACACAGATTACATATCATTCCATTTCACATTTTTTTCATTCCATGTTCCTAAACATATCTTTGAGAGGAAAGATGTATTTATACCTGAAATTACATCGTTGGGACTTTAATGTTGCTTCCAGGAGCCTACACAAAAGAATTAGGATATATACATAGCGAAAGTGACAAGTTACCCACCGGCTGCTAAACAGTGTGTGACTTCAGCGTTCACATTCTGACAGTATGGCGTTTGTAGGAAGTGTTTTAGAAATGAAAGCCCCCTGACTTCATTCCATGCACATGTAATTTTTTCACTACATGGATCAGAAAATCAAAGGCTATGAGCACAGCCCTATAATACATACATACATACTATCGTTTAGTCTATAACTATCGTTCAGTCTCAGGAAGATTCATATTGAGAATGGAAACGTTGCCAATATTGTCAAATCAAAACCAAGTCTTCTGATATCGTTCGAGGCATTAAAAAAAGAGTCTAAATGCACCTAAAGATATACAACAGGATTATCTTGAGGGTTAAAAAGAGGAGTACAGGTGGGGGAGGGGGTAAGAGGGGTCGCTTGGACCCTTTCTTGTATGCGTCTTTTTAATGAATTTCTGTTTTTACAGAAGAGAAGGAAAACACAATTGAAACTTGGAACATCAACGTCAATTCAGGAGTCCAACTATGTTCTTGAAAAACCCTTAAAAATAAAAATTCTAATGTTTTCTTTGTGAATTGTAGGGTAGTATAAACTTCTTTTTTAAAACTTTTATCCACTCATATGTGCTTATTTTTCTATTTCGATTTCGATATTTTTATATGCTGAGAGAAGCCATTAGTGTGGAATGAAATGTGGTAGCGCATTGAATGTGTACACTGGAAAGATAATGGAGCCCAGTAGTTTTGTAAGAAGCAATACATGCTTTTAACTCTACTCAAACTTAGACTAGGACTTATGGTCTAGCGAACTCGGATAAGTGTTCTACAATGTTTAAACTAGAAAATTTCTCATCCTTATGGGCAGCAGTTTAAAGACTACCTACTACTATACTGGACAAAAACCTGATATAATGTTTGCACTACTTCTTGTCGGAGAATTAGCAAAGACTACCATTTGCAGAGATGTTTTAGCATATTTTAGTTCAGTTAGGGTAGGTAACTACTATTTAGTTCCTGGAAAGATGTGAGTCATTCGTTTTACACTACTCATTGCGTAAATTTATGAGTAATACTAACGTAGACATCTAACTAAAAGATATGGCTGTTCAGGTTAATACAATTTAAAAATAATAATAATGTGCAATTTGATTGTGCGAACTTCGTAGTAGTCTACGTATAGGATAACTTTAAGTGACCAACTCAACACCACATATGTATAAATAATAATAGCACGGACATGACATATCTGGCTTTACTTAGAAACTTCTTAAAGTTTCTACCTGTATTGTATGATAGATTGCTGAGAGCAATTGCATTCAATTTACTCAAGTGTACCTAAGTAGTGTGTAGCTGTTGTAAATATTTTAAACCTGTAGTTTGCATTATATGCACATTCAGCATGATAATTTACGATCGTTCTTAGCCTTCAGCTCCAAAATTATTATTCTTTCCAATGATGTGCAAACCGCAAGTGGAAACACAAAGGCTAAGAACACTTGACAAATTGACAAGCGAAGAAACATGACGGAACATAAAAGCAACTATAGTCTGCCATGCCGCTCTAAAGGTTAATGGAAAATGATTGAATAGGTTGAAAATAAACTAGAATAAAAAACGATTGCGTGACTTACTGTTTTTGAGCTTGCTATGTCCCAATAGGTCCTCCATCATGTCCTTGTTTTTCTGCAATGAGTAAATGGACACGTGTTTATCAGCATTGATTGGCAACTCATAACACAAGTATCCAATACGAATCTCATATCTCTCTCGCTTCCGCTTTTTCCCAGAAGTGGAGGATGAGGACGATGCAGGCGAAGCCGAGGAGGGACTAGTGGTAATTCTAGCTCCATCAGTTCTCCGCAATTTCTGTTTAATTATTCGATTTTCATGGGGAAATGATGTAGAGGATGATGCAGTTGACGACGAAGAAGATGACGGCACTGGAACAAGGAGAGGCGATGCCTGCAATCCACTTTTAGATTTGCAGTCTGATCTACAGCTACATGTTTCAATGCTATTACTGGATATACTGTGAGGAGGAGTGCTATTACGTCGACAAGAATTACAGAATCGGGAAGTTGACTGCTGATGATTAGAACGATGGTGATGGGATATTTTGCTACCGGAAGGTTCTCCTTCCCTTCTGGTTTCCTTTCGATTCCCTGAAGTTCCTTGACTGCTGTCACTTGTGCTCACAGAATGCTCAATTTCTGAGACACATTTTCCATTAACATTTTGTAAAGACACAGCTGCCGTTGGAGAACACTGGTTCCTTAGATTATTACCACAAGATGCCATTACATTGACAAGCTTTTCATTCTCTAACGATATGCTTCTATCTTGTTCCTCCAAATCTTCATCACAATCCTCGCTGTCCTCCTCTTCCGCCAGTGTACCTCTTGTGGCACACTCAATTACATGATTTTCCGATAGATTATGTCTCCCCACTGAATCCAACATCTCATTAGGATCTTCTGCTTCAGAATCAACCACAAGCTGACATTTTTCATCCTCTTTGCCACTGTTTGCGAACGCTGGAGGTGGCTCGACAATGTCAAAGTCTACACCTAACGCATCCAGGTTGAAGTCGAAATGAGGAGAATAGACAAGAGGGCCACCACAGTTCCCTAAAACACCCTCTCGATAACCATCAGCGATATTGTGGTTTCGGAAGTCCAAACTAGCATCACCATTTGCAAGTGTCATATTACTGGCTGCACAAGTACTTGATCTACCGTGATATTCCCCATAAGGCCCTATCCCAAGGTTGGCCAGACTCAGATTTAGTTTGAACGTGAAATCATCATCATCAAAGTCGACAATCCCGTCTGTTCCAGGGATGAGGGTGTCGTCATACAACACATCCTTTCCCGGATCCGGGAGATACTGCTCTGACTGAAAAGACTCGCAACTTGACGAACCAGTATTGCTTATACCCGAGTCTGTATCAGAGAATCCTTTTGCTAATACAGAGGAAGGCCGACTAGATGAAGAGTTTGTAATGCCCAATCTGTCTATCTCAATATCAGGATCTTCCTGATCACTACCGCCACTTAAAACAAGTGAGGGCACATTTACATACATGCTCTCTGCAGCAGGTTGTTCTACGTGGGAAGCGGATGTGAGCTCTCCGGTAGTAATGCTATTTCTACCGCTGCTGCTAGTGCTTGAACTTTGTCGATGGCGAAGATTCGACGAGCATTTTTCGCGGAGTACTTTGTTGAGCAACATTGTTTACCAATAATAATAACAAAACGCTGATAAAAATGAATATTCTATGCAGTACTCACTCACTCACCACCACATCCACAACATACAAAAAAAACTCTGCTTCGTAACCTCTCAGATATGCATATCGCATCATCGCATGAACTTTGTAAATTTTCACTGTTACTTGGCCAATGCTGCAAATATTGAACTAAAGCATATATTTCACAATATGCTCTCGATTAGGTAGTTTGACAAATATTTGTTCAAATCTTTTCACAGAGAAAAATGAAAAACGTCGAGAATTTAATTGGGTGCTCGCTAGAGACGAAAAATTTACAGTTTGGTAGTGTTCGCCATTAGCGAGAGCCAGTCGATACTATGAAATTCTCCAGGAACGCTTATCATTATCAATTTAAGGAGACAAACAGAGAGCAAACAATCACCCTGTGTGTTTTAAGAGTACATTGTTGATACTAAAGCATGCCATCATGAATGACTTGTTGGTAAAATGTGAAGAGAATTCATCAAAATGACTTGCTAAATCGTTGCTGAGCAAAAAAAACATGCTTCTGGTCCATTTGCTGACTAAGAGTCAAAAATGCTTGGTTGGCTGACGCACCATTTCGTTTTTTTCACGGTTCAAAAATTATTCACGTTCACATCCAACAAGTTAAGCAGTCACATTAAACACTGCAGTTAGATTTTGTCAAGGCGAAAATACCGGACCAAGCTCAAATATTATGGATCTTGTTACAGAGCTGCTGCTTTGCAGATTCACTGCGAAGTTATTATTTTTGCATTTGAATCCTAATAGCGGAAGTTGCACAAGACTTGTATTTTGCAAACGCAATCTGCAATTCCCTCGGGGAATGAATTTGGAATGAAAGTAAGATTTGAAGAACCCCTAAGCAAACAATGCCACTGCCTCCCAGCGTAAAGTTTAGATCAGTTTGTACCAAACCAATGTGACGTCAATTTTCTTTATTTCGACATTACACAAGTCGCCATTGGGTCATTTTACGTGCCAGCCGCTTTATTATCCGAATTTATCCTTGCATGGAAAGCAACACAAAGGATACACACATGCTCCACAGTTTCTGCACAGGCACAACTCAGTCAGAGGAAATGAAATGCTTCCCTTTATCACCCACGAGCTTTGTTGTCTCAGAACACAGTAGTCCTCTTTATTCCACTGAGAACTTTGCACAATCCCCTGTTTAAAATCTTTCTAGCTTAAATATTCTCCCAAACTGCCAAACTACATAAAATTTCAGCCCTGTTTTATTGTTCTATCAATATTTAACAATATCATGCCACACAAGCCTAGCTTTGGACTCGCATGATTTTTTTTTGAAAAAAAAAATGCTGCGTTGTCTTTCACTCAAGAACAATTAAATTCTCTCTAGGTATTTCATCCGGCTCTGCTGTTTGTGCATTTCAGCACATAAAAATCGACAAAGCGACTCCTCTAAAAAACAATATGTTGCTAGCTTTAACTGCAACTGCTAACTGATATCTCATGAAAAATAAATATGTGTAAATGTATGGTCGGCGTAGACTGATACAGATCGAGCTTGTGTTGTGAAACCACGAGAGACGAAAAAATCATGCTTCAGTACTACTACAACAACAACTGGGAATAAGTTGTTTTTTAAAAAACTTGCTTTGAGACTCCCCTGCTTGTATGCACGCTGCAAGTGTGAAGATAAAAAAAAAGTTTACTGCATAGACACACAAACAGAGATATACCTATACGCAATCACATCAACAGATATCACGCATCACGCTATTCACGCTGATATGTGTACGATACATAGCCCAAACGGAGGCACATGTGTCACACAAAATGAATAAGAAGTTTTCAATGTGCTTGATGTGAATGGGTTTCGACTACGGATGTAGCAAGCCATTTGAATTTGACAACAAATCTGTATTCATACAGTCAGACAGACAGATAAAGTTTCAACTAATTCTTGTGTCGGAAGCTGCCACACTGAACTTTTGTGGCTGAATGGCTCCCTTTTGAAAGATGAAAAATTTAGTAGACCAAGAAACTGGGGAGATTAACTATGCACCTCAACTTTGTTCTCATGCGACCCTATAGCTAAAACAAACCGCAGTTAGCGTCAACAGTCTCCACACAGTGCATTCATTTCATCGTTAGCATTGTGGCTGATGTTGATGAGTGATGTGCGTTATAATGATATCGAAAGGAGAGCAGCACAAGCAATTAACGGGAATGCATAAAAAAATCCACACACACCCAAGAAAACCACAGATGTGTCCTTTAAAACACAAGATTTGAACTTTTTTTATGGTTATTTGAAAGAGACCGTCGTTCTCATTGTAATGAAATTGCCCAATAACAGTAGCACGAACGGTGGCTGACAGACAGGAGCGGTTGCCCTTCGTCTTCCTATTTTGTTTCGTTTTCTTGAAGAAATTTACTTCAGCTTAGAATACTCTTAAGAGTGATTTGAATGATATATGCAACATGTTTTACAAGCCAAAATGGTGCTGTTGATGATGCGATATATTTTTTTTGGAAGAAATAAACCCGGATTTGAAGGAGTTTTGCTACCGGAAAAGAGGAGTCGATTGATGCTTGACTTGTTATACGAAAATAGTGGGGATTACGGAAATACACCTACATAAATATAAGGAGATCAAGAGGAAAAAATATCAAGCTGTGCTAGTTAGGAAATCATGGAGTAACATGTGCGCTGCGGAAAATCTGAGCGCTAAGATACAATTTTTTTATTTCCTCTGAAACAGAGGCATCATTTGGAGATTACATCTCTCTTGATGAGATCCAGTTCTGGAACAGCATGCATGCAGACGTTTTCACACTGCTCTGTTGGTTAGATTCTTCAATATATGTACTTACATAATATAAGTCTTTTTGTAAACCGTATTTCATTGGATGCAAACGCAGTTTCTTGTGGATCATCAAGTATCTACGCACATATACACAGAGAAATATTCTTTCTAGCTAAATTGCTACATCCGCTTTCTTCCCAATCACAACTTACCCTCAATATTTGAAAGAGGAAAAAGTATGAAGTAACTCTGGTACTGGTCTCCAATGGGATGAATACAACAAATGAGTACAGCTGAAGATCTTTTTTTCATTTAGGGAGATGTTGTATAATGCAATAGACTAGTCTAGGCCAGGGTGCAGTTTACATAATAAAAATAGTCAAGTTGAACCTTTCTTGGTAAAGGAGGTACTTAAAAATCTATGAACTCCTTTCATTCATTTTTTTGAGGGTCTCAAGGCTGTTCCCACACCACCGCAGCAGATGTTGCCAACCAGACAAGAGAGCTGGTCTGCATATGTTACTACAATTTACTATCCAGTAGTCATCTCGGTGCTGATCGTGATATTGACCATATAAAAGACACCATTTGGTTGTTGCTGTTTAGCACGAAGAGCTCCTTTTACCGGAGATTTTTTCACGAAAAGATTGAGTTCACGTTACTTCATTCAGATATAAATTTTGTTATCATTTCGATGCACTGCGAGTAATACTAATGGCACCAGACCTGGCATTGTTAGTTGCAGCTCTAGATTGTGCATTTAAATCAATAGATCTTTGTGTTCTCGTCTCGTGAATGAGTACATTATCAAATAACTTCCGTGCACCAGAATACCCCGGCAAAAAAATCATAAAACTTCTGTAACGGAAATAAAAATGTCGCTCGTGAATCCTCCGGGTGAATTGAAAATTCCAATTCTTACAAAGATGCATTGTAAAAACTAAGATTATATTGTTTTTGCACTAGGGCTGAATGTATCAAAGATTATATTATCGGGCTTCAGCAGCATAAAATAAGGAGTAAACGATTGTTTGCTTTTAAAATGTACAACAGCATAAGTAGGATAAAATCAGGTTTCTCAAGATCGCGAGACATAATACCATACAAAAGCCTAATACAAGGATGTTTGTGTCCATATTATGATAGATTTTATCACATGTTTCATTCAAGTTTCGACCGATTTGTGTTTAAAGAGGATTTCCCTATATTTAAACCGATGGATGTGTTGATACAACCGAAATCTTGTTGTCAACATACTTAACTTGTAGTTGAATGTAAACCATGCAGTTGTTAGAATATCTTAAACTTAGGTCAATCCAAAAATGTGTCTGACAATCTGTTTGGGATATTTTTATGGCTGCTTTACCGTGATAAGCATATAGCGTTGCATAACATGGGTTTGGCTCTTTCATTTGTATCGCAAGTGGTTTCCTTTCTGTCTCGAGGGCATATGGTACTGATCCCGAAACTTTGTGTTTACTTTGAATTTTGATAATGCAGTTGACGTTTAAGGGCTGTTTAAAATGTTCGCAGTTTCACGGGATAACTTACACCGATATGCAATACTAAAGTAAAATGACTATAACAACTGAGTCGACATAAACTGATATTTTTTCCTGCTGAGAAGCGACAAAATCTTTCCTCCAAGAAAGTTAAAAAGCTACAAACCCAGTAGTGCAATGTTGAAAGATGGTAACCAATGTGCTCAAAACGAAATTTCCGGAATTCGGGTGGAATGCACGTCAACTTGTAAGATTTGTGTATACTCAGCGTGATCCTTTCAGATAAAATATGTGCATCATAAGAAGTGAGTACTTGTTGGAATTTCATTCTTCTTCCTTGTTGAAATCGCAAAGCTAGGCATTTACACTCTTGTTTCGAGCATTTTCTAAATCAATGCACTGATTACAGCTAGATAAATGTATTTATTTATTTACAGACGTACGAGATTGAGAGTATAAAAAAGTTGGAAACGTTGTGTGAGCAGATGCCATTTCCAACGCAACGTTACCAGGTTTCTCTCAAAGCGCGCATACAGTTGTAAAAAGCTTTGGTCCAATGCAGTAAACATACAAACATCTTTCGTAATACTCAAGGGCATCCATAATAAAGAAACAAGCAATTAAGAACAGAATTTTAATTCATCCACTTCAGAGTTTTAAGCTTTCACAGACAATACTTAATATAACAACGAGCATTTTGTGCTCCAGAACTCTTGCTGATCTACATATTTTGTTTGAGGATATCTGTAAGAAAGAAGATGTTGCTAAATCATATCTGAGTAATCTTCTTTATGTGTGGCAATCTTCAATCTGATTTTGAACAAAACAGAGTAAAAAATTCGAAATGAATGGAAATTATATCTTTTTTGTAGCGCATTTTACTATGAATAGCTGAAATATGTCACGAGTGAATGTAAAAAACCAAGCAAGTAACCTTCACGAATCTTNGAAATTATATCTTTTTTGTAGCGCATTTTACTATGAATAGCTGAAATATGTCACGAGTGAATGTAAAAAACCAAGCAAGTAACCTTCACGAATCTTGAATATAAAACCGATCTACGAGTTGAGTACATGAAAAACCGTGCACATATGCAAACAGGTTATGCGTATGGCGTACTGATGAACGCTTCTCCCTAACTATACACTTTGGACATTAAGTTTTTTTTGTGCATTTCTGACACAAAACTCTAAATGTCCGGGTTTGGACTGTTTGTTGCATAAATCCATGATCGTTACGCTCACATCTTTGATAGGTGTACTCAATTTGGGTGTGACAAATTTTGCTGGTCTGCGTTTATTGAAACTATTCTCGAAGCAGGAGTGTAACTGTTTGCCAAATGATCCTAAAGAGTTTATGCTGTTATAAATGAAGCGATGTTTTACTGCTCGTAATAATCAGAAATTAAGGAGTGGTAAAATGTACAATGAAGTAAAATCCCCTCGGTAACAAAAAAGAATAAGAGAAGATCTGCTAGAGAGCTCACATCCAAAATTTTACATTCGTTCCAGCAAAGCTTCTCTTATGTTACGCAATATGAAGCTTTGAGTTGCTCGCATAACAGACAGTGACAGCAACTGTTCACTCTCCACTCCACAACCGTTTTACAAAATCCATTTCATTGGGCTAAAGTGGATGTAGTGTGGGATTTTTTTGTTTTATGAAATCATGACGGGAGGATGCAGCTTTCATTCATGATCTGGATTATTTTGTTCGTAATGACACGGTAAAGGGTCATCTGATAAAAAATCATAATCTTTTATGTTCGTCAATATAGTAGCAGCTATTCTTGCAATATATTCGTGGATGACCGGAACCTACAAATTATGTGTAATTACGCATAATGTGTACTGTCATTGTCGAGCGGAGAAATTGTATCAGCAATGATTCCTCGTGAATTAGACGTGGCTTTAGATTGACGTGCGTGTTCCCCACGTGCGCTCCACAAATGCAATAAAGTGTATTCGTATTAAAAAACGTAGAGAAAGAGGATAGAAACTCAACAAGGCTAGTGTTTTTCCACGGTACAATAAGTTTAATTTTATGCACAATTTTTGTTTTCCCCTTGGAAAGGTGACATTCAGTCGATCGGCAGTGCTGTTAAATACCAGAGATTTACCGGAAAACTCACTGGTTAAATATATTTGACTGCTATTTATTATTTATGTCGCTTGAGAAAATAGTACTTAAACTAGAGGCTTAGCATATGAGTATGAATTGAACATGTGTGAACATATGTTAAATATCCAGAACGAGAGGGTCTGCATTTATCAGGATAGTCTGGCTATACCGCGTGAGCATAGTATCCGAAGTCAAAAATTTCGAAGTCCAGTGTGTAATATTTTAAAGTACTTTGGGGATATTTTGTGAGTAAACAATAAACCATAGGCTACAAAATGATACCATACCAGTTGATATTCCAGTAAAACATTCCCATATGGTTGGGTTTTTTGTAATGATTTCTCCCTATTGAAAGACCTCATCGATAACATGTTGCGTGCCTCTACGACACGACTGACGGCATGCCTATTGTATGTTCATCATGATTCCTTTGGGGGATTTGGATAATATGATATAGGGATATGGAATCACTCAATCGTTGAACAGGACGCTTTGGTAGCGATTACGAGAAATAGAGAATGGTGGAAACATATCCGCCACCTCCCATTGCTCCGGGTGGCTGCACACTTACGGACATATTAATTTAAATGCTTTAAGCCGGACGTTATTCACAAAAAAACAACACCCGGATGAAATGAATGAATGACCAAAAAGTTGTGGCATCAGATAAACTACAGACTACATAAATAGTTCACAGAATCCTTTAATCCGTACATGTAACTAGCAAGCGTTGCTGTTTCTTTCTACCCCTGGAAGTAAACACATGAATCTAGGAGATGAATGAATACTCAGAATCAACGCTTACCACGTACGTACTAATGCTAGGAATGGATTAAAGTAGGCTTCCGCCCGCATTTTGTCGTAGTAAAATGTTATGTTTAAAAAAATTATCATATTATGATGGAGAGGATCAGCTTGCCATCATAGCGCATCGTAACGTAACTTCCTCTTTTCTGTAGGGTAGGGCCTTTCATAAAAAAACGAAAACTTGTCAAATACTAAAGCAGGCGAAACAATAAACTTTTACCACGATCTAAAATTTGTATTGTTCCTCGGTAATCCTAACAAAAGGAGCTAGTTACAATGGCATAACAACCGTAACTATCGACATTCGCTGTCATCATAAAAATCATATTCGGTAAAGAACGCATGTGGGTATATGCTACCTTCTCATCATTTGGATTTAGAGCATGAATTCATAATTGTACACCAGTAGCCGTTTGATAGACATCTAGACACGTAGACATCAAGAGAGCATTGTCGTCCGAAGATCTTTTTAGCTATCGCACTCGAAGAGAAATTTGATGCTAAACTTGTGGTTAGTATTTCTTCTACTCAACCATTAAAGACGCATGCATATAGGCATTAAGCACAATCCGCATGCGCTATGAAAGTTAAGAGTAATGATTACCAGAAGCACACGTTCTTTTCAGTTTTTGGTTTACATCAATTCAATTCTGATCAAAATTACTCGTTTTGCTTCATACTTGGCAAATATGTAAGTTACACTTTCCTTATGTAATTT